>OX451740.1:151039550-151318983 GCA_948472305.1 Vicia faba
AACAGTAAAGACCTTTCGAGATTATTTCTTGAGTTCGGGGGGGGGGGGGGGGGGTAGATTATGAAAAGGGAAGGTGTTAGCAACCTTTTCATCCATAGTTATCTATGGGCTCTTAGTTGCTTGTTAGATCACTTGCTTTTGTTTGAAAGTATGCTTTGTGGTGTGGTTTTGAAAGTATTTTGAAAATGTGCCTTTGTAATGATTCTCGTCTCTATAAGAAAGCATACAAAGTGTTGTTTGGAAAATAGTTCAAATAAGTGTTTTTTTTTTAAAGTGATTTTAAAAACGTGTCTTTGTAATGATTCTCGTCTCTATAAGAACGCATACAAAGTGTTGTCTTTTGAAAATGTTTCAAAATTAAAGTGTTTGGTGTATGGAATGTTTTTGTTGTGAGCAAATGAGCAACTGGGTGCAATCTACCTACTCAAAAGGTCTTAAACATTCTTTTCCTCCTCCTTTAGATGTTGATATCTTACAATTGATTTGGTAATAAGCCCCATCATTGGATGTGAAGGGACGGGCGTGGGACGTTTGTATAGTCATAGAAGGCAACCTATGGGACATTTTAGCAATTGTCATTTAGGGACTAGATCGTTTACCGAAGGCAACATTGAGGGTCATCGAGGGACTACGATCTTTTATCGAGGGTCTTTACTAAAACACCCATATTCGAGGGACATGACTATTTTTCCGAGGCAACAAGTGAGATTACCCTAGAGGTGCATGTGTGAATGGTGTGTTTGATTTGCATGCATTTAGTTTTTGATTATGGGTGGTCTACTTGTTGTTTTTATCTTTCCATACATTCCCTATTTTACTAGCAAGCATACAAAAGTAATAAAATGCAGAAAGATAAAATCCTACACTATTACAACCATATTTGAATAGTAAGAAAATGTAAAGACAAAAACAAAATAAAGAAGGGGAAATAAGCCTTTTCGATCCAGGAAGTAGCATCCTTCGATTCTTCTCTTCCGGCTTCTTTCTATTTGGCCTAGAAGGGGTGAAGGCGTGGCTTTCGACTGAGGCCTGGGGGTCAGCATGTTATGCCTTTCGATTGGGGCCTGGAACCAGTGCAAGATGCAATCTGCCTTTTTTCCTCCTTCGACTAGGAGTTGAAAGCAGTGACGGAGTGCCTTTTGACTGGGCCTGGAATTAGTGTAGGCATGCTTTTTGTCTGGGCCTGGAAGTCAGCATGGTTTTCCTTCTGGTTGCCTCTTTCGATCGTAGAAATGTAAAGCTCCCAGGTTGAGATTCGAAAGGCTTCAATGCTAAGCCAATCTAAGGAATACAGAGAACCTGTCTAAACTTGAAAATGCAACTAACAAGTATAACTTTCAAAAGCTACATGCCAGGGGTTAGCACAAGATTTTTGGGCACCAACATCTAAAGTCTAACTAGTCAGGACTGAGACTTTCAACATCCAGGCAGGGAGGATCGAAAGTTAGGGCATGGTCAACTTCCTAAATGCGTTATCTACATTTTCCTTTTATTGGTATGTACAAATGATATTTAAATGAAAGAGTTCCAAATTTAGAGAGAAACTTACCTCTTGAAGTGCTTAATCGAAAGAGATGTAGGTGACTTCTTTGGTGGTGGAGGGAGCTTCGCTGGAATCTTCCTGAAGCTAGTTCAGTTACTGCTTGGTTTGGGCAGTCACTAAATCGAAAGAGAGTATATGATGGTGATGAGTGAATTGAAGGTTATTACGCTACAGTTTAGGGGAAGTGAACCGAAAGGTACACTACTGAGGGTTTTTTGTGAGAGAAAAAAGTCTTAGAGTTTTGAAGGTTTGAGAATGTTGGAGAGTTTGAGAATATTGGAGAGTTTGAGTGCTTGAGGATTTTTATGATTTTTCTCTCTAGCAAAAATTTGTCCTTTTTTTGTCAATGGTTTCTCTATTTATAGAGAAAAGGTTTTGGAGTTTAAACAAAAATATGGCTTGGCTGAAAAGTGAATATTAAGCTATGTCATATTTTCCAAGATCCCAAGGTGAAGTACTAAAGTTGTTGGTTAAAAGGGGCCGACTTCCCTGACTTATGGTGAAGTACAAACAGGATTTAAGCAAAGCATGGCATTAGGACAAGATTTGTACTAGCAAGTTCACTTTCATAAAAAAAACTTTTGGACAAAGGCTTAATCACCTGGACAATAACCTAATCCAAAATGTAAGCAATTAATTATGAAGTGAAATACAAGCATTAAGGCCTGCAAAGTAAGATCATGTAGCATGGCCCAAAGATTTGATCAGTGTTCTTTCAAAATCCTATTTTCCACTTGTGTCGAAGAGTTCTAGAAATATACCAAAGAAGACTACTTTGAAGGGAGCAAAATGCCCAAACGAAGCTTATGGATTAAACTTGCATCGAAGGAGATTTCCTTCCCAAATGAAGTACGTAAACCCAGCTTTCATTCAAAGGAGGCCACAAAGCCAAATGAAAGATGCATGCAGGAAGTTTAAATTTGCAATCGAAGGATGCCAAAAGGAAGATTTTTGCCTTGTGACTTCATGCCAACATGCAAAAGATCTATGTTCGAACGAAACTTGCATCAAGGGAACCAACATGCCCAAACGAAAGGAGTGACCAGTAGCTTGTACTGAAGGAACCACGTGCTCAAACAAAATGTGCATGTAGGAGGCCAAAATGTCCAGATTTTAAAGAAGCATATAGGAGGCAAAAAGTGTAAATCGAAGGATGCTAAAAGGGAGCCTTTTGCCTGTTGATTCGAATGAGACTACAGGGGGATTTTTGCCTTGTGAATCCAAACCAACATACCAGAGGCCCACGCCTGGTCAAAGGATGCAAGCCAAACTTTCATTGAAAGAGGCCAAAAGGCCAATCGAAGGAGCTGAATCGAAGAACACTTGTTTTTCTCCAAATTTTGTCAAAATATTATTTTATTTGTTTTCTCCCTTTTTGACAGTTTCCTTTTAATCTTGGTACTGGAAAATACCAATGTACTTGTGCAAGCTTGAACCTTGAGAATCCTTGTGAGAAAGGCCTTGAAAAATGAGAAGGAAAATTTTGGGGTACAACAGTTGACCCTGTTCAATCTTCTTAAACCTGAAGAGTTAGATTGGCAAACCTGCCATTAGTGACTTGAAGGTGCGGTTTCCTTTTAATCTTGGTACTGGAAAATCCCAATGTACTTGTGCAAGCTTGAACCTTGAGAATCCTTGTGAGAAAGCCCTTGAAAAATGAGAAGGCAAATTTTGAGGTACAACAGCTGCCTCTGTTCAATCTTCTTAAACCTGAAGAGTTAGATTGGCAAACCTGCCATTAGTGACTTGAAGGTGGAAGATGATTGAACACTAAACTGCCCAGAAATTTGCACTCGATGATATGTTAGTGGACTGTGTAGGGAATGGGCTTAAAGATGCCATTTGGAGGGATGATGGATGGTATCGGGATAAATCTTTTGGTTAATTTATACTTAAATGGTAGATGTCTTTTTCCTGTTGATTTTCCTGCAAGGAAAAAGATTAGTTGCATGCAGATGTATGCATGGCGCAACGATGTTCTCAAAATAAATGAGATTATGTTATATGCATTTGTCATGTATGCGTCATGGTTTATGAATGTGATGCATTCATTGCAGCGTGTCTTTGTCTAGGAAAATAAATCCTTGACAACATGCTGGGGAGCCTTGGGAGGCTGAGACTTGAACTGTTGTTGGAGAGTAGGCGTATCTTCAACTTTGTTTAGACTGTTTCCATTGGGAATTCATGTTATGTTGTTTGAGGATAAACTCTGATGGGGAATACTGGCTTGTTTAAGGAGACTATGTGGAGAGTGTTGGTATCTGCTTGAGGAAAAGAGTTTAGGAGTTTTGATTGTTCAATGCTCTTACTGGGGAATTATTCCTGACTGGAGAGCATCAAAAGTTGGTTGTTATCTGAACGAAATCTAGGCTTGGCAACAATTTGTTGGGGATAATGAAGTTGACTGCTATTTGGTCGTATTCCAGGCTTCACAGTGACTTGCAGGGGAATATCTGAATTAACTGTTATCTGGTCGAACTCCAGGCTTCACAATTTCTGAGGTGGATGAAGTTAATTGCTACCTGGTCGCACTCCAGGCTTCACAATACTTGCTTGAATAGATGAAGTTGAAGTGATATCTGGTCAGATCCAGGCTTCACAATAACTTTCTTGAAATTAGTTGTTATCTGGTCGGATTCCAGGCTTCACAACAAATTTCTGAGGTAATAAAGTTAATTGTTATTTGGTCGAATTCTAGGCTTCACAATAACTCGCTTGAAAAGATAAATTTGACCTGATATCTGGTCGGGTCCAGGCTTCACAGTAACTTGCTGAGGTAGAGGCAAACTCTACTGGGGAAAAGAATTTAAACCCTTGTTTGGTTGAGTCTAGGTTTTTCAATATCTCGAAGAGTTAAACTATTATTTGGTCGGGTCTAGGCTTCATAATGTCTTGAGAAGTTAACTATTATCTGGTCAGGCTCAGGCTTCATAGTTACTCGAGTTAAACTATTATCTGG
The DNA here is from genome assembly GCA_948472305.1 of Vicia faba. Taxonomy (NCBI): domain Eukaryota; kingdom Viridiplantae; phylum Streptophyta; class Magnoliopsida; order Fabales; family Fabaceae; genus Vicia; species Vicia faba. The sequence continues at coordinate 151,044,053 of OX451740.1, forward strand.
TTGGGTCCAGGCTTCATAGTATTTTGAGAAGTTACATTATTATTTGGTCGGGTCCAGGCTTCATAGTATTTTGAGAAGTTACACTATTATCTAGTCGGGTCCAGGCTTCATAATATTTTGAGAAGTTACACTATTATCTGGTCGGGTCCAGGCTTCATAGTATTTTGAGAAGTTACACTATTATCTGGTCGGTTTCAGGCTACATAGTGACTGAAAGTTGTACTATTATCTGGTCGGGTCCAGGCTACATAGTAACTTGTTTGAAATAATGAAGTTGACTGTTATCTGGTCGGGCTCCAGTCTTCGCATCAACTTTTGGAGATATGAATGACTTTGTTGGCGACTTCACTGGGGAAAAGAGGTCGTGGTCTTCTGATTTGTAATAGTCTGAGAGGCAAACTCAAGCTGGAGAGGATAGACTCATTCAGGGAAGACAGACTCAGTTGGGGAAACAAACCCTATTGAGGAATATTTGACGAACTGCTGACAAGGTGAGTTCTTTTAGGAAGATATCCACAAGGCTTCTTCTTTTAGGACCAACTCAGCTGAGGAGAGGGTTGTCAAGAGATTGAGACTCTGGCTGGGGACTACCCTATGAAAAGGACATTGTGGGGATAATGTTAATGGAATAACTTTGTGGGGACATCCCAAATGCATAAAGATATGCTTGTTGCTGCTTGGCAGGACACATGTGCTAAATAGTTTTAATTATGTTCACATGCATATGTTCGTTCAATTTTAGTCATTGGACATATTTTCATTCAAAACAAAAAACAGAAAGTTTGCACTTCAAAGTATATTTGTATTGATATTTTGCCCATGAATAGGCGTGTTTGTACAAAGAGACGGAGATCCTAGTAAGAGGAAATCATTGAAAAGAAAAACAAAATTGAAAACAAAGATAATAGCCATGTGGAAGTGATCTTATTGCGCTCCAAATCTACCAATGCCCCAATGTCTTCAAATGCCCCTTGCCATTGACAGAAGTTGATTGGATTGATCTTAGACCATTTGAAATCGGACCTTGGTAATAAAGTCGAATATGGTGATTCCATAGAGACATAGTCATACGCTTTCAATCCTTAATTTTTTCCTGGACCACCCTTTCGGGTTTTCAGCCCACCAGGATACCCATTTTTGCCCAAGTCGCCTTTTCGGGTTTTCAACTTGTCGGGTGTACAATATTTTGCATATATCCCTAATTTTTGCCCAAACCTTTGGTTTTCCGGGATGCCCTTATCTTGCCTATGTGTGTTAACCTAGCGGGTCTCTTATGTGTAGTATTTTTTAACTATGTGCGCATTCACAGGATGTGGGAAATCTTCACCGTCCATAGTAGTAAGCATCATGGCACCACCAGAGAAAACTCTCTTAACAACAAATGGCCCTTCGTAAGTGGGAGTCCATTTTCCCCTGGGGTCGCCTTGTGGAAGAATGATGTGCTTTATTACCAAGTCACCAGCTTGATATACTCGAGGCCTGATCTTTTTGTTGAAAGCTTTGATCATACGTTTTTGGTACATCTAACCATAACAAACAACAGCCAGTCGCTTCTCATCGATTAAGTTCCACTGATCCAATCTTGTCTGAATCCATTCGTCTTTGCCTAAGCCTGCTTCATTCATAATCTTTAGTGAGGGGATCTAAATTTCCACTGGTGAGACAACTTCCATGCCATAGACTATAGGAAAGGGAGTTCCCCTAGTTGATGTCTGAGCTGAAGTATGATAGCCATGAAGAGCAAACGGTAGCATCTCATACAAGTCGTTATATGTTACTACCATCTTTTGCATAATCTTCTTAATGTTTTTGTTGGCCGCTTCCACTGCGCCATTCATCTTAGGTATATAAGGAGAAGAATTGTGATGCTTAATTTTGAACTGAGTGCAAAGTTCGGTAATCATAACATTGTTGAGATTTGTCCCGTTGTCAATGATGATCCTTTCGGGGACACCATAGCGGCAGATGAGGTTATGTTTAATGAATTTGGCTACCATGTTCTTGGTGACTGAGGAAAATGAGGAAGCTTCGACCCATTTGGTAAAATAATCGATAGCGACTAGAATGAAGTGATGTCCATTGGAAGAAGTAGGTTTGATCTCTCCAATCATGTCAATGCCCCACATTGCAAATGGCCACGGAGAGGTCATGACGTTTAGAGGAATAGGAGGTACATGGACCTTGTCAGCATAGATTTGGCACTTGTGGCAAGTCCTTGAGTGTTGATGGCAATCAGTCTCCATCGTTGACCAATAGTAACCAGCTCTTAGGATTTTCTTGGTCATAGTATGTCCGCTAGAGTGAGTTCCAAAGAGACCATCATGCATGTATTCCATAATTTCCTCTGCCTCCTTCTTGTCCATACATCGGAGTAGATTAGAATCATGGTTGCGTTTGTACAAGGTTCCATTGCTTAGAAAGAATTTGGCTGAGAATCTTCGTAAGAACTTTTTATCATTGATGGAAGCTCCTTTGGGATACTCTTGTGCTTCAAGGTATCTCTTCCCCTCATGGTACCATGGCTTTTATGTGTCAATGTTAAGCTCATAGAAGTGTGCAGGTTCGTCGAATCTCTCAATTGTAATCATAGGAGCTTCGTTGTCCCATTTGACCTTGAACATAGAAGACATTGTGGCCAAAGCATCAGCTAATTGATTTTCTTCTCTAAGGAAGTGCTCAAAGGTGATCTCTTCGAAGTAAGGAATTAGAGATAGAAAAAACTCCTTGTAAGGGATAATATTAGAGTGTTTAGTGTCCCAATCTCCCTTCACTTGGATAATTACCAGAGCGGAATCTCTGAACACATTCAAACGCTTGATCCTTAAATTAATGGCAGCTTTCAGACCCAAAATGCATGCCTCATATTCAGCCATGTTATTTTTATAATCGAAGCATAATCTGGCAGTGAAAGGAGTGTGGAAACCTTCAGGGGAGATTATAACAGCACCAATTCGGTTACCTAAAGCGTTTCAAGCCCCATCAAAGACCATAGTCCATCGGGATCCTTGTTCAGGTCCGTCATACGGTCCAGGTTTTGCACAGTCGGTTACTAACATGATATTCTCATTCGGGAAGTCAAAGTTCATAGACTGATAATCATCAACAGCTTGATAAGTCAAATGATCTGCTAATACACTTCCTTTGATGGCCTTTTGCATTGTGTATTGAATATCGTACTCATGCAAAATCATCTGCCATCTAGCTATCCGTCCGGAAAGAGCGGGTTTCTCGAAGATGTACTTGATAGGGTCCATCTTAAAAATCAGTAGAGTGGTATGAGTCAACATATACTGTCTTAGCCGGCGAGCAGCCCATGCCAGAGTGCAGCAAGTTTTCTCGAGCAGTGAATATCTGGTTTCACAGTCGGTAAAATTTTTGCTCAGGTAGTATATAGCATGCTCTTTTCGCCCAGACTCGTCATGTTGGCCCAACACACACCCCATAGAATTCTCTAGCACCGTCAAGTACATAATCAAGGGTCTTCCTTCAACTGGAGGCATGAGGATAGGAGGTTATTGCAGATATTCTTTGATTTTGTCGAAGGCATCCTGGCATTCATCATTCCATTCGACTACTTGATCTTTCTTCAAATGTTTGAAGATTGGCTCACAAGTAGCAGTTAAGTGAGATATGAAGCGGGCGATGTAGTTAAGATGACCCAAGAATACTCTAACATCCTTTTTAGAGTGGGGGACTGGCATTTCTTGGATGGCCTTTACCTTGGCAGGATCGACTTCGATGCCTTTACCACTAACAACAAAACCCAGAAGTTTTCCAGATCGTACTCCGAATGTGCACTTATTAGGGTTCAACCTCAGCTTGTACTTTTTCAACCTCTCGAATAGTTTGTATAGGTGATTGAGATGCTCCTCTTGGCTTTGTGACCTTGCAATCTGTGATCGGTGGATCTGGAACTGACTGTTTAAAGCTGGTTCGCGAAATGTCGCGGAAGCAAGAGTCGCCATCGTCTTTTATTTTCTCCAAATGGAAAGGACAAAAGCACATAAAAATTCCTTAAAGAGATTGCTCTCGGTTCGGGAGGTAGATTATAGAAAGGGAAGGTGTTAGCACCATTTCTATCCATGGTTATCCAAGGGCTCTTAGATACTTGCTCACTTGTGTTTTCAAAATTGTTTGTTTGCTTTTCAACTGTGGGTTTTAAAAAGTTTCTTTGAAAATTCCAGTTCGACTCTTGTATCGGTCCTCAAGAGTGTTTGAAAAATTGCTTTCGAAAGCTTTTTGAAAAGGTGTCGGTGTGAAAAGTATTTTTGAATTGTTTTTGTAATTAGAGCAAGTATCTAGAGTCGTCTACCTACCCTAAGGAATTCGTCTGTGTAAATGTCCTTTAAAGTAGTGCCATCCCACCATTGAGAGGTAGGTAGCACCACCGTTGGAGGTGTTCGGGTCAATTCGAAGGTTCGGGACATGGTGATCACCAGAGCAATAAGAAGATACCTTAGAAGCTACCCTCATGCCAGGTTCCCGGATCATGAGGACTTACTAAAACATCCTCTACTCGACGATCACCTTTCGAGAGGCAAGGCAACAGTGAGGCGTACCCTAGGGGTGGTGTGTGATTTGTGTGTCGTTTTCAGATATTTTGTCTTGTTCATGTCGTGGGTGATCTACGCGTTGCTTTTATTTTAACATCCATTCTTGCATGCAATTTATTAGCAGTTAAAAAGTTGCGAGAAATATAAAGTTCCTAAACTATTACAAAGGCGCGGGTCCACATCGCCAAATTAAATCCAGGACCCGATTTGACATAAAATAAAGTGTGAAAGATAAATATCAAATTTACACGGCTTTGGGAGAATTACATAACTATTATAAGAAAGGAAATAAATGCGCGACTTGGAATTACTATCGAATGCGAGGGCGTTAGACCCTTTTTAATGAAATTAAAATATGATTAACAAATTAATTAAATTTAAAAAAAAAAGATTTTTAGAGCTTTTTGTACTTATGGAATTTAATAAGAAAAAATTAAATTGGAATTAAAACCTAGTTCTAGCTATTTTTTAATTTATTAAGAAAAGCATTAAAATTTAACCTAAAATTAACCTAATTAATTAATGCAATTTTATTTACAAAAATAAATACTTAATAATTAATAATGAGAAAATAAAAGAAAAAAGATAAAAGTAATTAAAACCTAATTCTACAAATTTTAAGTTTATTAGAAAATATTAACATTAATCCTAGAATTTAAAACTAAATTAATTGATATAATTTATTTACAAAGATATCAAAATAAAATATATTTTTGTTTTTTGTCTTTTCTGGTTTTTTTTATATTATTTTTGTATTTGATGAAAATATTAATTTATGCATTAAAAGAAATAATCAAAATAAAACAAATAAACATAAAATAGGGAAAAAAGAAAGGAAATGCAAACCCTTGGGGGGTTCTGTCCCCAAACTGGAGGTGTGATCCATCAATTAGGCCCATTTGTTTCAAGGCCTCTTTTGACTTTTCAGAGCCACGTACGTACGCGTTGACTAGTGCCCATGGTGTTCATCAGATCTGGGGCTTCAGATTGCCTTCAGTGGCCATGTGGCATGTGTGGATTGTGAGTTGCATGGTGGTCTTTAGGGAGCAAGCTGCATAGAATGCCATTAGAAAAAATAATATTGAAGGGATAGGGGACTTGGGAATCGAACCCAGGTCCCATCGCTTACCATACCATGTGCCTTGCCACTGAGCCGTTCACGCGTTTTGAATATTGTATAGAAAATAAATAACATAAAGCAAATCAAGGGTTAGTGGATGATTTTCGCGCGAATTTCAAATACACCAACCATCGCCTTACACCTCATCTTCTTCCCCACTTGCTTGCTGTATCTGAAACAAAAAACAAATTGAATAGCGGGGGTTTTAAACCCCCACTAAATAACAAGCACAAAAATAGCGATTAGCACCCTGCTAATCATAAATTAATCGCGAGGTATGGAAACGATTCACATGAAGCTTCTGAATTCAACAGTCTTGGTCTTAGAGTCTAATTTTTCTGGACGAGGAAACCCCCAATTTTTCAGTTTCGTAACCCTAACAATCTTCCATGGTGAAATCGCGTATGGGCAAGCAAAACTCAATTGAACAATATAGTTAGCTTCAGAATGATAAGATTAACACAAAACAAGCATTAGAATTCAAAATCATGGCATGAATGATGAAATACAATTATGCAAAAAAAGTGAAACAGTTGGACTGCTATATACCAATTCTGGGTGTTCTGAACGTGGAAAAGAGTTCAGTCCGGTTCAATGATGTCTTGGCAAGCTAATGGGATCAATATTCTCCTTTGAATCGTCCTCCAAGGCAATTTTCAGTTTTGGATTTTTTTGATAAAAATGCAAGATTGTTCTTGATGTTTGGGCGCAGCTCAGAGGTCCTTTGCACTAGGGTTTTCTTCTGGCTTATGTATGGAATGATTAGGGTAAAGATTTTGATCCAAAGAATCCTTGCATTGATGGAATGGATATTGGATTTTTATGCATATATTTTCAAATCTTTTCCATGCATATTTGATTCCAATCATGGCAAATCACATTGATTCTTTCCCTATCAGATAGTACACGAGATCTTGAGGATATTTCATGCATAAAAAGATTTGAAAAGCTTGCTTTGGTATTTTTTCCAAATTTTAATTAATTAAATGAATTAATAGCAATTTAAAATTCAAATAAATAAATAAATAAAAATGATGAATAACTTCCCTTTGGGCCAAATGGTCGTGCACATGCTTTGGATGATGAATCTTGGAAGAAAATGTGGCCCATTAACAATTTTAAGGCATTTGAAGCAAAGTTGACTTTTCAAAATACCCAAAACTTTCCCAACTTCCACAAGGCATATCTTGCTCAATTTTTAAGCTTTGATCATGTTCTTGGACATTTTGGAAAGGTATTGAAGTCCTCTAACCAATGCCTTTGGTCCCATGTCATTTTGATTTACCAATTTCAAGTTATGGCCTTTGACTTAAAGTCCTTTTTTGTTGGCTTTTGAAAATGACCTATAATGTTGAAATTGATAACTTTTTGTGAGAGCATTTCTTGGACTTGAAGTGTGAAGAGGAGTTGTAGGAAATGTCTTTATCTTCAAAATGAGCTTTGGATGGAATTTTTATGATAATCCATGTGGAAGTTATGCCTTGGTCAATTTACAGTTGACTTTTTCAACTGTCCAAATATGGAAACTTTTGCATCTTGAGACTTTTTGAGCCAAGCTTTGAGAATCATGATCAAGCATTGATCAAATGATGTTTGTGGCTTCAAAATGAGATGTTGACCAAAAATTTGAACTTTTGACTGTCAAATGACCATTTTGCCCCTGCAGTTGACTGTAGGGCAATTAGGGTTTTTTGACTGTGCAATTTTGTGCTGTAAGTCTTGAAACTTGGTATGAGGATGCTTGACCATGTTTATAGGCATGTGGGACTTGATTGGACCCTTGGAAACTTCCTTTTCTTTGTCAGAACCAAAACCCTAATTTTTGACTGTTAGGAGGCCCTTGAACTGTGCAACCCTTGGGGAGATTTTGAAGCATGCTCTTTGCAATTCTTGAAGAATATGGGAGGGCAAATTTTGGGGTACAACAGTTGCCCCTGTTCAATCTTCTTAGACCTGACGATGCAGATTGGCTGACGTGCCTTTCGTAATCCGAAGGTGGAAGATGATTGAACACTAGAGTGCCCAGAAATTTGCGCTCACATAGTAGTGTGATGGTGGGAATGGGCTTATAGATGCCATTTGGAGATTGATGGATAGGATTATGGGCTTATAGATGCCATGCTAAGAGGTGATGGAAGGTGGATGGGCTTATAGATGCCATCTGGGTGTTGATCGCGTAAGAGATTCCTTAGCGAGAACTTGCGTACCTGTAAAAGAAAATGATTACCTGACCTGTTACAGGAGCAGGTCTTCAAATTCTTTGTGTAGATGTGTCCTGACTGGTTACAGGGGCTGGATCTGGAGCTTCAAAATGTGATGAATGAACCAGGGATGGTTACTACCTCAACGGGACGGTGAGAGAACCTTGGACGATTACTACCTCAACAGGGACGCTGAGAGAATCTTGGGCGACTTCAACAGTAACGCTGAGAGAATCTTGGGTGACTTCAACCTCAACAGTAACGCTGAGAGAATCTTGGGCGACTTCTACCTCAACAGTAACGCTGAGAGAGTCTTGGGCGACTTCTACCTCAACAGTAACGCTGAGAGAGTCTTGGATGTCTTCTACTGAGTCTTTATCAGGAAAATCTATTAGGGGTCGATTTAGCTGGACTAGAGAAGGCCTTTGACTGGATAAGAAACAGGAAAATCTTAGGGTCGATTTAACTGAACCGGTCTAGGTCTTGAAATCTTCAACTGGATAAGAAACAGGGAGATCTTAGGGTCGATCTGACTGAACCAGAGAAGGCCTTTGACTGGATAAGAAACAGAAAAATCTTAGGGTCGATTTAACTGAACCGGTCTAGGTCTTGAAATCTTCAACTGGATAAGAAACAGGGAGATCTTAGGGTCGATCTGACTGAACCAGAGAAGGCCTTTGACTGGATAAGAAACAGAAAAATATTAGGGTCGATTTAACTGAACCGGTCTAGGTCTTGAAATCTTCAACTGGATAAGAAACAGGGAGATCTTAGGGTCGATCTGACTGAACCAGAGAAGGCCTTTGACTGGATAAGAAACAGAAAAATCTTAGGGTCGATTTAACTGAACCGGTCTAGGTCTTGAAATCTTCAACTGGATAAGAAACAGGGAGATCTTAGGGTCGATCTGACTGAACCAGAGAAGGCCTTTGACTGGATAAGAAACAGAAAAATCTTAGGGTCGATTTAACTGAACCGGTCTAGGTCTTGAATATAGCTGAGAACTTAACTGGATCTTTCCTGAAAGGTAAAGGTCAGTCATATGCAATGCATGATATGGATCAAGCAATGATGTTCTCAACATAAATGAGATTTGTAAGATATGATGCGTATATGCGTGCTATAATGATGTATGTGATGTTTATGAATGTATGTTTTCGTCCTAGGAAAATAAATCCTTGACGGGTGCCAGGAAGTCACTCCTGGGCTGATGTTGAAGAATAGATTTTTGCTTCCGCTGGGGATGATAGTTGCAAGAATACCGGTAGGAGAAGATGACTCCGTTGGGGAATGAACTTGGCGAAGAGATTACTCTGTGGGGAGAAAAGTACTCTAGCGATCTTGCTGGGAAGCAATGCTCTGTGGGGCGAGAGGTACTTTGTTGAAATGTTGATGGTAACTTCACTGGGGATACCATTGTTGTGTTGGAAGTATTAATAGACTTCGCTGGGGGTAAGAAGACTTTGCCGAGAACGATATTTCTGTGGCTTTTGGCTGAGGATAACCCAGTTATATCCTGGTAAGGAAATAACTCTTTGAATAAAGCCGAGAGACGCGTTCGTGTTCTGTGAGGACAAGCTTCCAGAATCTACTGGGGATAAGCTTACTGCTTGGGGAGATGAATTCCAACTTTCCTGGGGAACTAGATTGGACTCTCTTGGGGGAAGATTTGAATTGTATTGGAAGTAACTCCACTGAATGTTTGATATACCGCCGGGGAATAATCTTTAGACCAAGACTGCCGGGGATGCTTGTTAAGAATGCATATATACTGCTGGGGAATGTTGAGATCTGCGGGAGGATACCCAATTTCCTTAAGTTTGACTGTAACTTTGCTTGAGGAGAGTGTACTGACTTGCTGGCTCACTCTCTAGGGAATTCAGATATCTGGTTATGTTCTTTAGCTGAACCTACCTTGGTACCTTTAGTGGATAGAACAATTAGATTGCTTAGACAACTCTTTATTGCCCCTGTTTCTAATGTTACCTATAATTAATCCTTTGTTTCGTATGCAAATATTCATGAGTTAGCAAATTATTGTCAATGCATATATCACAAATTGAACCTTGGACGTTCTTCGCAACACAAAACAGAAAAGGAAAAACAATTGGCAATTTTAACTGAAAAGTGATTTTTGTATTGATTTTGAATTTGCCTGTAAATAGGCATTTATATACAAGAGGCTGACGTCCTAGTAAGAGAACTCCGCCGAACAAAAGAGTTTATACAATTTGTACAAAAGAAAATAAAACAGCTGTGTGAAATGAATGATCCCACTGGGTTTCAACTCTACTATTGCCCTTATATCTCCGAGCGTCTCATCACTTGATGACCTTAGTTGAAGATGAAGCTGATTGATTGATGCCGTCTGAACTTGATGTAGATACCGGATTCTGGATGCAAAGTGATCCAATGAGACATAGTATTACGCTTTATCCCTAACTTTTGCCTGGACCGCCCTTTCGGGTTTTCAGTCCACCGGGATACCCATTTTTGCCCAAGCCGCCTTTTCAGGTTTTCGACTTGCCGGGTGTACAGATTTTTTTTATTTCATCCCTTCATTTTGCCCGAACCCTTTTGGTTCGCCGGGAAGCCCTAATTTTTGCCTAGGCATGTCAGCCTAGCGGGTCTTTTTCATGCGTAGTATCTTTTTACTATGTCTGCATTGGCGGGGTGAGGAAGGTCGTCACCATCCATGTTGGTTAGAATCATGGCTCCTCCTGAGAACACATGTTTAACCACAAATGGCCCTTTGTACGTAGGGGTCCATTTGCCCCTTGGATCACTCTGAGGAAGGATGATTCTCTTGATTACCAGATCCCCAACTTGATATTCTTGTGGTCTGACCTTTTTGTTAAATGCCCTGATCATCCGTTTCTGATACGTCTGACCATGACAGATAGCAGCAAGTCTTTTTTCATCAATAAGGTTTAGCTGATCAAGTCGCGTCTGGATCCAATCATCTTCGTTCAGATTTGCATCCTTCATTATCCGGAGAGAGGATATTTGCACTTCGATCGGTAAGACTGCTTCCATGCCGTAGACCAAGGAGAAAGGAGTTGCCCCGGTTGACGTCCTGGCTGAGGTACGGTACCCATGTAGAGCGAATGGTAACATCTCGTGCCAATCTTTATAAGTCACTGTCATCTTCTGCACGATTTTCTTGATATTTTTATTTGCTGCTTCTACAGCCCCATTCATCTTCGGTCTGTAGGGAGAAGAGTTGTGGTGCTGTATCTTAAACTGCTCGCAGAGCTCAGTGATCATCTTGTTATTGAGATTGGTACCGTTGTCTGTAATGATTCTTTCAGGGACGCCGTATCGACAGATCAGATTATGCCGAATGAACCGTGCCACAACAGTCTTGGTTACCGTAGCGTAGGAAGCAGCTTCCACCCACCTTGTGAAGTAATCAATTGCCACTAGGATGAAGCGATGCCCATTGGATGCCGTTGGTTTAATCTCACCGATTATATCTATGCCCCACATTGCAAACGGCCAAGACGCAGTCAGAACATTTAGAGGAACTGGTGGAACATGCACCTTGTCTGCATAAATCTGGCATTTATGGCATGTCCGAGAATGTTGGTAGCAGTCAGCTTCCATGGTGGACCAGAAATACCCTGCCCGTAGGATCTTCTTTGCCATAGTGTGTTTGCTGGAATGTGTTCCGAAGGTACCTTCATGCAGCTCTTCCATGATCCTTTCTGCTTCTGTCTTATCCACACAACGCAGTAAAGTCGAATCATGGTTTCGCTTATACAGGATGCCGTTGCTAAGTAAGAACTTCGCTGCGAACCTTCTCAGAAACTTTTTATCGTTGACAGATGCACCTTCAGGGTATTCCTGAGCTTCCAGATATCTCTTCACTTCATGGTACCAAGGCTTCTCAGTCACCAATTCAGTCTCGAGATCACAACAGTATGCCGGTTCGTCCAGTTTCCAGATGATGATCCGGGGAGCCTCATTATCCCATTTGACCTTGAACATAGAAGACATTGTAGCTAACGCGTCCACCAGCTGATTCTCCTCTCTCGGGAAGTGTTCAAAGGTTATCTCTGTGAAGTGGGGGATCAAGGTCAACACACATTCTCTGTAAGGAATAAGATTCGGATGTTTCGTATCCCACTCTCCTTTGATCTGATTGATCACGAGAGCGGAATCTCCTAAGACACTCAGAAACTTGATCCTTAAGTCGATCGCAGCTTGGAGACCCATGATGCACGCCTCATACTCTGCCATGTTGTTGGTACAGTTGAAACATAGCCGGGCAGTAAGTGGAGTATGAGTGTCTTGAGGAGATATGATTACAGCGCCGATACCGTTACCCAAAGCGTTGGAGGCTCCGTCAAAGTGCATAGACCATCGGGATCCTTCCTCAGGTCCTTCATCCGGTCCAGGTACTTCACAATCAGTCACTATCATGATGCTCTCGTCCGGAAACTCGAAGTTCATTGACTGATAGTCGTCTACGGCCTGATGTGCCAAGTGGTCTGCCAATACACTTCCTTTGATGGCTTTCTGGGTTGTGTATTGAATGTCGTATTCCGTCAAGATCATTTGCCATCTTGCTATTCTCCCAGACAGAGCAGGCTTTTCAAATATGTATTTTATAGGATCCATCTTTGAGATCAACAAGGTAGTGTGAGTCAGCATATACTGTCTCAGCCGGCGAGCAGCCCATACCAAAGCGCAGCAAGTTTTCTCAAGCAGTGAGTATCGGGTCTCACAGTCGGTAAACTTTTTGCTAAGGTAATAAATGGCATGCTCTTTTCGGCCAGACTCGTCATGCTGCCCCAGCACATACCCCATTGAGTTGTCAAGTACCGTCTGGTATAGTATCAGAGGTCTCCCTTCAACCGGTGGCATAAGGATGGGTGGTTCTTGGAGATACTCCTTGATTCTGTCAAAAGCATCCTGATATTCATCATTCCAACGTACTACCTGATCTTTCTTCAGCAGATTGAAGATGGGCTCACAGGTAGCAGTCAGGTGCGAGATGAATCGAGCAATGTAATTCAGGCGTCCTAAAAAGCCTCTGACTTCCTTCTCTGTCTTAGGAACTGGCATCTCTTGAATAGCTTTGACCTTGGCTGGGTCCACTTGAATACCCTTATCACTTACAACGAAGCCTAGCAACTTCCCAGATCTTACCCCGAAGGTGCACTTATTCGGGTTCAACCTTAGCTTGTACAATTTCAACCGGTCAAACAACTTCTGCAGATGATCAAGGTGTTCTTCCTCAGTCTGGGACCTTGCGATCATGTCGTCAACATACACTTCTATCTCATGATGGATCATATCATGAAATAAATCAACCATGGCACGTTGGTAGGTTGCCCCAGCGTTCTTCAGTCCAAAGGGCATGACCTTGTAGCAGAAGGTGCCCCACTGAGTAACAAAGGTAGTCTTTTCCATGTCTTCAGGAGCCATCTTGATCTGATTGTAACCTGAAAAACCATCCATGAAAGAGAACACCTTATGCTGAGCTGTATTGTCAACAAGGACATCAATGTGAGGTAGGGGGAAGTCATCTTTGGGGCTGGCCCTGTTCAGATCCCTGTAGTCGACACACATTCTGACCTTACCGTCCTTCTTTGGTACCGGCACCACATTAGCAACCCACTGAGGGTAAGAAATCACTGCAAGGAACCCGGCATCAAACTGTTTCATAACCTCGGCTTTGATCTTCTCAGACATCTCTGGACGCATACGACGGACCTTTTGCTTAACCGGAGGGCAGTCTTCCTTAGTAGGCAAGTGATGGACCACAATATCGGTATCCAACCCGGGCATGTCTTCATAGGACCAGGCAAAGATCTCCATATAATCATGTAGCATATGAGTCAACCGTTGCTTCACGTTGAGCTCTAGGTTGGCACCAATCTTTACCTCTTTTATGTCCGTCTCAGTACCTAGATTTATTGTTTCCACCGGCTCTTCGTGTGGTTGAATTGCCCTTTCTTCCTGGAGTAACAGTCTTGCAAGCTCGACAGGCACTTCGCAATCATCTTCACCTTCGTCTTCGGCTGAGTTGATCGGATTTTCGAAGTCATAACTGGCAGTAGCAGAGTCGTTACCAGTGAGATCCAGAGTGGATTGAAGCCTGTATGAGTGAGTGTGTGTAAATACAGTTGTTTTGCAATATATAAAGAAAGGAAAGAAAGAAAAGGAGCATAAGATTTGAAATGCGAGAAAACGTCCAAGGTCTTTATTCATGATATATGAAATGACAATTTATATGCCCTCACAAATGAAGCCACGGTGCCCTGGGTAAGACATTGGGCTATAGAGTTTTAATTGTTTATTACAAATAACAAAACAAAGAAGTTTATTACTGCGTAACAAAAGTAACAGGAGTATGGTCTTTGGCAATCCAATTGGTCAATCCGCCCTCAGTTGTCGGGTAGATCCAGCTATCGAACTCAGCTTCATCCACTTCATCATCCTCCCCAATAGCATTTACTCCATGAGCAGGCAAGGGAGCTGTCACTACATTAGGCTTCTCAGATGCCTCAAATTGTACCTCCTTGGCGTCAATAAGGTCCTGCAGCTTGTTCCTTAAGGCCCAGCAGTCGTCAGTGGAATGCCCCGGGCTATCGGAGTGATAAGCACAGCGGGCATTTGGATTGTATTTGGGAGAAGCAGTATTCACAACCTTCGGGGCTTCTCTGACAGTCACTAGGTTGGTGGATAGCAACTGCGGAAAGATTTGTGATAGAGTCATACTCAAACGGGTGAATTCCCTTCTAGGTCTTTCAGCCCTTGGTGGATTGGTTTGCCGAGGAGCGGTAGCAGGCTTGGCAATCATCACCGCGTTGACAGACTGGCGGCGCTCAGGTTTCTCTTGTCTTCTAGACCCGTATACGGCACTGGCCTCCTTCTTAAAGGGCTTCTTCTCAGAGCTTGACGATGCACCCTTCTGAATTTTACCAGACTTCATTCCAGCCTCTATTCTCTCTCCAGTCAGAATAAGATCAGTGAACCCTGCAGATGAGTTACCGATAAGATGGTTGAAAAATGGCCCAGATAGGGTCCCCAAGAACATGTCCACCAACTCCCGGTCATTCAACGAAGGCTGCACCCTGCCAGCCCGATCCCTCCACTTCTGTGCGTACTCTTTAAAACCTTCACTTGACCCTAGCGACATACCCTGGAGTTGGGTACGTGTAGGGGCAAGGTCGGCATTATATTGATACTGCTTATAGAAAGCAATAGCCAACTCCTCCCAGTTACGAACTTTGGTCCCATCCAGCTGATAGAACCATTCGAGATGAGTCCCTGAAAGACTCTCCTGGAAGAAGTGGATCCACAAATTCTTGTCCACTGAGTACGGTTGAATCTTCCGCACGTAGGATCTGAGGTGTAGCTTGGGACAAGATGCCCCGTCATACTTGGTAAAAGATGGCGCTTTGAACTTATGAGGAATAATCACACCGGTAGACAAACCCAAGTCTCCAAAATCCAGCCCAGGCACATGTTGGATCTCCATAGCATTCAGTCTGTCCTCCAACTGCTTGTACCGGTCTTCAGCCGGAGGGTACTGTTCCTCATCAAAATCAGTCTCGTTGTCAGAGACTACTGGACTAGGACCTTTTCCCCCTTGGGGACTGCTCTTGCCTATAGAAGAACCAGCCTCTTCATTCTGCAGAGTGTTGCCAAACCTTTGGCCCGAGTTAAAAAGAATAGTTCTCCTCTTCTTCTTCTTCTCCTTCTTCAGGAGCAGAGCCTTCAACTCTTCTTGGCCCTGAGCCAAACCCATGATTAATTCCTGAAATTGCGCATTCTGCGCCTGAAGAGCCTTGATGGACATCTCGGTTGATGATGAGTCAGGATTCATGATGCTGAAATAAACAGCGAAGATCGGTAAGCAACCTGAAAAGAAGAAAACCTGTTATGCACATGATGAATGATATGTGTTTATGCAATGCATTCAAGGGTTCGAAAATCCAAATTTGTTGTAGACAAAAAAAGGAACACACGTTATCATTAAGGAAATAAATGTTCAGTACATCAAAGCCTCATGGGCACAGATTACAAAGCAAACCAATCCCAAAAGACACTACGCGTCCTCTTTGGAGCTATGTAGGTGTTGAGATTCCTCTCCTCATGCAATAAGCGGGTGAGCTCCAGGACCTTCTTTTCACTAGCATGTAGACTGGTCTCAAGAGAATTTCGTTCTTCCTTGAGCTGGATCCAGCTCTTCTGCATCTCTTCCTAGGACGTGGGCATGTCAGGATGCTGAATGGTGTAGGACACTTCTCCTTCCAAGACTGGCTCTTTGATCACAGGGAGAACATGAGGATAAGGCATTACTAACTTCTGGGAGCGGGCGCGTACCCACTTGAGATAAGGTTCCAACGGGATGGAGTTCCTGTGCCCCAGTGTCTTACTGTCTATCCTACTTGGCATCCTCCAAGCTCTGATAAATCTCTGGCGAAGTCCTTGTGCATCATTGTCGAAGTCAAAAACTATGTCAGGAATTAACATGTCATGAGGACCATCCCTCCGAGCATAACCAAACTGTCTCCAAGCCAGGCATGGGTTGTAAGTAATACCTCCTCTGATTCCAAGTAAAGGAACATTAGGGTACTCCCCGCAACGATCAATGATAGTGACATCCTCTCTAGACCGAGGGCACCAATGTATATCTGCATGTGTAAGAGTCATCAACCGTTGTGACCATCTCAAACCCCGCTCGTTCTTCAAGACTGATTGTGGAAGGTGCGAAATAAACCACCTTCCCAGGAGAGGAGTGCAACACATAAGGACACCTCTTTTCTCATGGTTCGAGTGTAACATGAGTGAAGGATGTCCCCCAGCAACGTAGGTATAGGATTCCTGGACATGAAGATCTGGACAGCGCTGATATCTATAAGCTGATCTGGGTTAGGGAACAACACCAAACCATAGACAAGGAGGGCCACAACTTCTTCAAAAGCTTGCAAGTCAAGGGAGTTCCAACATTCATGGGCCTTTTCAAACAGAAACCTGGCTAAGAACCCTTTGATACCACTTCTAACTTCCCAATGTCCCTTGAGGTCAGATGATTGTAGGTGTAAGGCTTTAGCAATCTCTTCAAGCTTGGGTTCCTTTTCCGTACCGTTGTAGGGTAGTTGATCAAGGATAGGGATCTTCAGGAGCCGGGAGAACTCCTCCAATGTAGGTACCAGCTGATAATCCAAGAAGGTGAAACAGTGATGCAGAGGGTCAAAGAATTGGAACAGGACCTTTATCATATCTTCCTCAATGTTGGTGTTGACCAAGCTAATGAGTCTTCCATGTCTCTCATTGAATGAAGAGCTCTCGGGAATCCTGGATATAAGCTCCTTAAGCTGAGGAGGGACCCTTACAAGGCTGATTTGAATTGTCTTTCTGCGAACAGTTTCCATGTCCTACAAAACAAGAACAAAGATGAAGATTCGAACCCCTGAAATGGTTAGTCAATGCATATGATGCTGGATGATGTCATGATGCTATGATTAAACACACCACATATATTTACAAAGACAAACATGTAAGGCACACAAGGCACACAAGACAAGCCCTTAGAGTTTAGGCCAGCATGGGGTCTGGGTAGTACCCTCTTGAAGTTGGTGGGCTCAACCTGTCCTATTAGAAGTAACCGGGTTCTAAGGGTCCCAATATCACGGGATTGCTTTCATTGTTCATCGTTTCGATTTAGCCACTGAACTGGCGACCGGAATATTCCAGGAAAGAAACCCTCAATTGAGTGTAGTATCGAGTATCAACCAGCCTCAGACTGCACCAAAGTCAGTTATCTTACTACCCTAAAGAGGCCAAGATAGTTCAATTAAGGTTCCTAAGGTCTGTTGATGCTTCACGACACCACGCGGAGGCCCCGTACTCTCCTTGACTGAACTCAAGGGTTATCGGTACACACCAAAGTGCCACATCAACGTAGCAGACTGTTTCAACCATGTCGGTATACCCCGCACAGTTCCCTCACAGCCTTGTTGCTACTTTCTAAGAAGGTATACCCCGCACAGTTCCCTCACAGCCTTGTTGCTACTTTCTAAGAAGGTATCCCCCAGATCCGGGTTAGGATCTATAGAACTCCCAAGACAGTCCCACAATTTAAAGCACACAAGTCAAAGCAATTTAAAACACAGTGATCTTAGTCCTAAGGTACACCTCACTTTAAAGTAGTGCCCCAGCAGAGTCGCCAGTTCTGTGATCGGTGGATCTGGAACTGACTGTTTAAAGCTGGTTCGCGAAATTTCGCGGAAGCAAGAGTCGCCACCGTCTTTTATTTTCTCCAAATGGAAAGGACAAAAGCACAGAAAAATTCCTTAAAGAGATTGCTCTCGGTTCGGGAGGTAGATTATAGAAAGGGAAGGTGTTAGCACCATTTCTATCCATGGTTATCCATGGGCTCTTAGATACTTGCTCACTTGTGTTTTCAAAATTGTTTGTTTGCTTTTCAACTGTGGGTTTTAAAAAGTTTCTTTGAAAATTCCAGTTCGACTCTTGTATCGGTCCTCAAGAGTGTTTGAAAAATTGCTTTCGAAAGCTTTTTGAAAAGGTGTCGGTGTGAAAAGTATTTTTGAATTGTTTTTGTAATTAGAGCAAGTATCTAGAGTCGTCTACCTACCCTAAGGAATTCGTCTGTGTAAATGTCCTTTAAAGTAGTGCCATCCCACCATTGAGAGGTAGGTAGCACCACCGTTGGAGGTGTTCGGGTCAATTCGAAGGTTCGGGACATGGTGATCACCAGAGCAATAAGAAGATACCTTAGAAGCTACCCTCATGCCAGGTTCCCAGATCATGAGGACTTACTAAAACATCCTCTACTCGACGATCACCTTTCGAGAGGCAAGGCAACAGTGAGGCGTACCCTAGGGGTGGTGTGTGATTTGTGTGTCGTTTTCAGATATTTTGTCTTGTTCATGTCGTGGGTGATCTACGCGTTGCTTTTATTTTAACATCCATTCTTGCATGCAATTTATTAGCAGTTAAAAAGTTGCGAGAAATATAAAGTTCCTAAACTATTACAAAGGCGCGGGTCCACATCGCCAAATTAAATCCAGGACCCGATTTGACATAAAATAAAGTGCGAAAGATAAATATCAAATTTACACGGCTTTGGGAGAATTACATAAATATTATAAGAAAGGAAATAAATGCGCGACTTGGAATTACTATCGAATGCGAGGGCGTTGGACCCTTTTTAATGAAATTAAAATATGATTAACAAATTAATTAAATTAAAAAAAAAAGATTTTTAGAGCTTTTTGTACTTATGGAATTTAATAAGAAAAAATTAAATTGGAATTAAAACCTAGTTCTAGCTATTTTTTAATTTATTAAGAAAAGCATTAAAATTTAACCTAAAATTAACCTAATTAATTAATGCAATTTTATTTACAAAAATAAATACTTAATAATTAATAATGAGAAAATAAAAGAAAAAAGATAAAAGTAATTAAAACCTAATTCTACAAATTTTAAGTTTATTAGAAAATATTAACATTAATCCTAGAATTTAAAACTAAATTAATTGATATAATTTATTTACAAAGATATCAAAATAAAATATATTTTTGTTTTTTGTCTTTTCTGGTTTTTTTATATTATTTTTGTATTTGATGAAAATATTAATTTATGCATTAAAAGAAATAATCAAAATAAAACAAATAAACATAAAATAGGGAAAAAAGAAAGGAAATGCAAACCCTTGGGGGGTTCTGTCCCCAAACTGGAGGTGTGATCCAGCAATTAGGCCCATTTGTTTCAAGGCCTATTTTGACTTTTCAGAGCCACGTACGTACGCGTTGACTAGTGCCCATGGTGTTCATCAGATCTGGGCCTTCAGATTGCCTTCAGTGGCCATGTGGCATGTGTGGATTGTGAGTTGCATAGTGGTCTTTAGGGAGCAAGCTGCATAGAATGCCATTAGAAAAAATAATATTGAAGGGATAGGGGACCTGGGAATCGAACCCAGGTCCCATCGCTTACCATACCATGTGCCTTGCCACTGAGCCGTTCACGCGTTTTGAATATTGTATAGAAAACAAATAACATAAAGCAAATCAAGGGTTAGTGGATGATTTTTGCGTGAATTTCAAATACACCAACCATCGCCTTACACCTCATCTTCTTCCCCACTTGCTTGTTGTATCTGAAACAAAAAACAAATTGAATAGCGGGGGTTTTAAACCCCCACTAAATAACAAGCACAAAAATAGCGATTAGCACCCTGCTAATCATAAATTAATCGCGAGGTATGGAAACGATTCACATGAAGCTTCTGAATTCAACAGTCTTGGTCTTAGAGTCTAATTTTTCTGGACGAGGAAACCCCCAATTTTTCAGTTTCGTAACCCTAACAATCTTCCATGGTGAAATCGCGTATGGGCAAGCAAAACTCAATTGAACAATATAGTTAGCTTCAGAATGATAAGATTAACACAAAACAAGCATTAGAATTCAAAATCATGGCATGAATGATGAAATACGATTATGCAAAAAAAGTGAAACAGTTGGACTGCTATATACCAATTATGGGTGTTCTGAACGTGGAAAAGAGTTCAGTCTGGTTCAATGATGTCTTGGCAAGCTAATGGGATCAATATTCTCCTTTGAATCGTCCTCCAAGGCAATTTTCAGTTTTGGATTTTTTTGATAAAAATGCAAGATTGTTCTTGATGTTTGGGCGCAGCTCAGAGGTCCTTTGCACTAGGGTTTTCTTCTGGCTTATGTATGGAATGATTAGGGTAAAGATTTTGATCCAAAGAATCCTTGCATTGATGGAATGGATATTGGATTTTTATGCATATATTTTCAAATCTTTTCCATGCATATTTGATTCCAATCATGGCAAATCACATTGATTCTTTCCCTATCAGATAGTACACGAGATCTTGAGGATATTTCATGCATAAAAAGATTTGAAAAGCTTGCTTTGGTATTTTTTCCATATTTTAATTAATTAAATGAATTAATAGCAATTTAAAATTCAAATAAATAAATAAATAAAAATGATGAATAACTTCCCTTTGGGCCAAATGGTCGTGCACATGCTTTGGATGATGAATCTTGGAAGAAAATGTGGCCCATTAACAATTTTAAGGCATTTGAAGCAAAGTTGACTTTTCAAAATACCCAAAAATTTCCCAACTTACACAAGGCATATCTTGCTCAGTTTTTAAGATTTGATCATGTTCTTGGACATTTTGGAAAGTTCTTGAAGTCCTCTAACCAATGCCTTTGGTCCCATGTCATTTTGATTTACCAATTTCAAGTTATGGCCTTTTACTTAAAGTCCTTTTTTGTTGACTTTTGAAAATGACCTATAATGTTGAAATTGATAACTTTTTGTGAGAGCATTTCTTGGACTTGAAGTGTGAAGAGGAGTTGTAGGAAATGTCTTTCTCTTCAAAATGAGCTTTGGATGGAATTTTTATGATAATCCATGTGGAAGTTATGCCTTGGTCAAGTTACAGTTGACTTTTTCAACTGTCCAAATATGGAAACTTTTGCATCTTGAGACTTTTTGAGCCAAGCTTTGAGAATCATGATCAAGCATTGATCAAATGATGTTTGTGGCTTCAAAATGAGATGTTGACCAAAAATTTGAACTTTTGACTGTCAAATGACCATTTTGCCCCTGCAGTTGACTGTAGGGCAATTAGGGTTTTTTGACTGTGCAATTTTGTGTTGTAAGTCTTGAAACTTGGTATGAGGATGCTTGACCATGTTTATAGGCATGTGGGACTTGATTGGACCCTTGGAAACTTCCTTTTCTTTGTCAGAACCAAAACCCTAATTTTTGACTGTTAGGAGGCCCTTGAACTGTGCAACCCTTGGGGAGATTTTGAAGCATGCTCTTTGCAATTCTTGAAGAATATGGGAGGGAAAATTTTGGGGTACAACACAATCATATCATCCACATAGACCTCTATTTCATGATGGATCATATCATGAACAAAGCCACCATAACCCTTTGATATGTTGCCCCTGCATTCTTCAATCCGAATGGCATGACCTTGTAACAAAAGGTACCCCATTGTGTAACAAAAGTGGTCTTCTCCATGTCTTCGGGAGCCATCCTAATTTGATTATAGCCAGAGAAACCATCCATGAAAGAGAAAACTTTATGTTGAGCAGTATTGTCGACCAAGACATCAATATGTGGTAGAGGGAAGTGGTCCTTGGACTTGCCCCATTCAGATCCCTATAATCTACGCACATACGAAATTTTCCGTCTTTCTTCGGTATTGGCACCACATTTGTAACCCATTGGGGATAAGACGTCACAGCTAGGAATCCTACATCAAATTGTTTCATCACTTCATCTTTAATCTTTTCAGACGTGTCAGGCCTCATGCAACAAACTTTTTGCTTGACAGGAGGACAATCTTTCTTTGTTGGCAGACGATGAACTACAATGTCGGTATCCAACCCTGGAATATCTTCATATGACCAAGCAAACACTTACACATAGTCATGTAACATCTGAACTAATCTTCTTTTGACATTGCTTCCTAGGTTGGCGCCGATCTTGGCCTCTTTCTTGTCTATCCCGATACCTAGGTTGATGACTTCAACTGACTCTTCATGCAGTCGAATAGCTTTTTCCTCTTGCAATAGAAGTCTTGCTAGTTCCCCCGGTATTTCACAATCTTCCTCGCCTTCGTCTTCGGCTTGGTTAATTGGATGTTTGAAATCATAGTCGGTAATAGTAGAGTCATTGGCAATGAGATTGGAGTGGACTAGGACCTACAAGAGTGTGTGTGTGTGTGTGTGTGTGTGTGTGTGTGTGTGTGTGTGTGTGTGTGTGTGTGTGTGTGTGTGTGTGTGTGTGTGTGTGTGTGTGTGTGTGTGTGTGCATGTAAGATACATGGCTATTTGAAAAGTGTATTAAAGAGAAAGAAAGACAACAACTCAAAAATTTGAATGAAAAAAGGTCCAATGGTTTGTATTGAATGATCATATGATAAAATGAACATAAATAAAACCCTTAACAAATGGACCAAAGTGCCCCGGGCAAGGCATATGGCTTAAAATTCATTGTTTAATATTACAGATAAAAGGTTCTTGAATTTATAGAAAGCAATAAACAAGTAATTACTCCTCAATGAAGGAGATGGGAATGAAGTCCTTTGCGTGCCAACTGTTGAGCTCTATTGTAGTAAGGTATACCCATTCTTCAAATGCACACTCATCATCAGAATCCTCCACAGCGTTTACTTCATGATTTCCAATACGGAGAGGGGGCTTTCCTGCACGAGCGCGCCTCACTTCTTTATGAGCCTTGATAGTAAAACCCAACCCACATTTGTCTGCTTTGAACGAGATCTCGGGGAGTTGCCCCCAGGTATTACATCTTCCTTCTTTGACTGAGGCACAAGCATCTTTAAATGAAACCATCCTTGGCACCAATCTATCAGCTTTGGGCAGGTCGGAGGAGACTTTGGCAGTAGAAATCATAGGCGGAACAACTTCAAAAGGCTGACACGGGGTTTCTATAAATTTTCCATTCATCTCCACATATTTGAAAGAATTGAGGTGGCTTACCATGAACTCCTCCTCACCACAAACAGTGACGATCCTTCCCTTGATCGGGTACTTGAGCTTTTGATGAAGGGTTGACGTTACTACCCCCTATTTTGTGGATCCAAGGGCAACCCAGCAAACAGGAGTAAGCAGGACGGATATCCATGATGTAGAAAGTAGAGTTGAAAATTTGCGATCCCACTTTGATCAGTAGATCTACCTCTCCATGAACCTTCCTTTTGGACCCATCGAAAGCCCTCACAATAATATCACTCGCCTTAACACCAGTCCTTCGTAGTCTAACCGGTCCAAAGTGCCCTTGGGTAACACGTTTAAGGAAGAGCCAGTGTCAACCAGAACATGTGCTAGGGTAGTCACCTTACATTCGACAGAAACATGTAGAGCTTTGTTATGGTTTCTTCCAAGTGGTGTCAGATCAGCATCCAAAAACCCCAAAACTTTGTCGACCGTCAAGCTTGCAACACAATTTTCAAACTGGTCAATTGTGGTCTCATGAGGGACATGAGCCTTCTTTAAGAATTTGATCAATGCCCGGGCATGAGCATCGGAACAAAGTAGCAAAGGTAGCATGTAGATCTTGGAAGGGGTTTTCCCCAACTGCTCCACTATCTTGAAATCACTCCTCTTTATAATTTTCAAGATCTCATCCATTTCTTGAGTCGAAGGTTCCTCAGCAGCAACATCCTTTGCAGGCGTCTCTGTCTCAACAGGCTCAGCTATTTTCTCATTTCCCCTTGTGTTAGTACTAGGTTTAGCAGCGGTGATGCAGACAGGTGTCATTGTAGTAATTGGGGGTGAAATGTTGGGCGAAAAGATTCTCCCTGGTCTGGTCACTTTACTAGAGCCAGTAATGTTACCAATGTCAGCAGCCTTGCTTTCTGCAATCCAAGCATCTTTCTTCATTCCATGGTAAAATACTTCAGAACCGTAGTTCCACGACACTGCTTTGTTGGAAGAGTACGAAATTGGCCCAAGGGTGGTAATTATCAGAGGAGAAACAGTCGGTTCATTCGAAATCCTGATAGGACCCTTTTAGGAGATCCTAAGAGGCTTGTTTGAAATTGTTATGATGGAGAGGTCTTCAATCTTATTGGTCAAACTTTTGGCGGGCGGAGTCTTCTCAAATAGGATCTCATGGATATTCATCAAGCGTTGAATGCCTTCCTTCATCCATTTTCATCCATTTAGTTGTTTGGCGCAACAATCATGGTCCTTCAAACAGCCAGGGAAAATCCCGGCTTTCAACAAGTTCCTTTTGACAATGGTTAACAGAGTGGTTAAGTCTTTGACGGAGGAAACAAAAATGGTGTCTTCAACAACATTGACACCCTTGTCGTGGTTTAGAATTGGTGCTGTCGTGGTTTGGAATTGGTGCCGTTATCATATTGGGAATTGCAGGCGGATCAAATTCGATTGTCTTGTTGTCTATTAAGTCTTGAATTGTATTCTTCAGTGCCCAGCATTGGTCAGTCTCATGCCCGGGACTATTCGAGTGATATACACACTTGGTATTCAGATTGTATTTAGGTGTGGAGGTATCTGGATTGGTCGGAGGATCACGCAGTGTCACCAAATTAGACTTTAATAGGCGTTGTAAGGCTTGGGATAGCAACATGCCTATCCTTGTGTATTGTCTTCGTGGAGCCTCAAATCATTGATGATCGGAAGATTGTCTTTGAACAGGAGTTGGGTTGGAAATCCGAACAGCATTAGTGGACAGACGGCCATCCTTCTTGGTACGGACCATTACCCCGTATACAACATTAGTTTCTTTCTTCCCAGGGAAAGGTTTCTTTATGGGGTTGGAGGTGGAAGCAGATGCCATAAGGATTTTTCCGCTCTTGATACTGCTTTCGACCCTTTCACCGGTCAGGATTAGCTCGGTGAAACCAGATGAAGAGCAGCCAACCAATAAGTTGAAAAATGGACCAGATAGCGTACCCATAAACATATCAATATGTTCCCTATCAGTTAATGGTATTGAACCCTACTGGCAAGATCCCTCCATTTTTGGGCGTACTCTTTGAACCCTTCATTTTTACCCATCTTCATGTCTTACAGTTGAACCCTAGTCAGCGCCAGGTCGACATTATATTAGTATTGGTGATAGAAAGCAGTGGCCAAGTCTTCCCATGTATGGATACGGGAACCCTCTAATTGGTAAAACCATTCTAGTTGAGGCCCTACCAAGCTTTCTTGAAATAAGTGGACCCATAGTTTCTTGTCGGTGGTGTGCGGTTGTATTTTGCGCACATAAGACTTCCAGTGAAGCTCTGGGAAGGAAACCCCATCATATTTAATGAAGACTGGTATCTTGAATTTGTGGGGAATGACAACCCCAGATATTAAACCTAAATCATCAAAATCTAAACCAGGGATGGCTTGAATATCCATCTCCTTCAATCTATCCTCTAGCTGCTTGTACTTAACATCGGTAGGAGGATATTGCTCATCAAGATATTCTTTATCATCAGACACTTGATCATTGATACACCCAGCATGGGTACTCCTTTCTTCTCCAATTTTATTTTCTTCTTCCTCAGACGAGTCTTCCACTACCGGTATCTGACGGATCGGCTCTCTGAATCTTTTACCCATGTTGACTAGGTATTTCCTTTTTGGTTTCTTTTTGGATGCCAGCAACGTCATCAACTCTTGTTGTCCTTTGTCCAGGGTCAGCAGAGTCTCTTGAAACTGGGAGTTTTGTGCTTGTAGGTCTTTCATTGTTTTCTCGATATCCATCTTGCTGAAATAAACAACAGAAAGATAAGGAAACATGTCGTGGAAAACCTGTTATGTTATGATGCATGGAAGATGTGCATGCAAATGATTTCAAGGATTTATGAAATTTAAATTTGTCTAGACAAAGAATGAACAAACGTCAAATTGCATTAATTAGTTCAAAATGGTTACAACGTGCCTCTTAGGCTTACAAAATAAATCTTTAAGACAAAAAGGTCAAACGCATCCTCTTCGGTGCAAGGTAGGCGTTCAAGATTTGTTCTTCATGGAGTTTCTTTGTAAGCTCCAAAACCCTTTTCTCACTCGCATAGAACTGAGCTTCGAAGGTATCTTGTTCTTCTTTTAGCTGAATCCAACCCTTTTGAAAGTCTTCAAGAGAAGTAGGCATGTTGGGATGGAGGACAGTATACGGGACTTCTCCTTCAGCAACAGGCTCCATGATAACTAGTAGGATGGAGGGGTAAGGCATCACGAGCTTCTGAGCACGAGCTCGTACCCACCTAAGGTAAGGTTCAAGGGGAATAGAATTCTTGCATCCTAGCGTCTCACTATCTGCTTTATTTACCATCATCCAAGCTCGCACAAACCTTTGATGGCAGCCTTGTCGTTTCTCTCGTAATCGAACACCACTCCTTGGATAAGCATATCATGAGGACCATCTCTTCGGGCATACCCAAAATGTCGTAAAGCTATGCAAGGGTTGTAAGTGATACCTCCCCTGATGCCAAGCAGAGGGACATTAGGCAATTCCCCACAACAGTCAATGATAGAAGTATCTTCCAAGGATCTCGAACACCAATGAATATCAGAGTGGGTGAGGGACATCATCCTTTGAGACCATTTCAATCTTTGCTTGTTCTTCAATGTTGATCGAGGTAGGTGTGAAGTAAACCACTTGGCGAGTAGGGGAATATAACACAAGAGAGTACCTCTTTTCTTCATGGTGCGGGTATGGAAACAATGTAAGATGTCTCCCAACAAGGTAGGTATAGGATTACGAGAGAGAAAGACTTTGATGGCATTCACATCTATGAATTTGTCCGAGTTGGGAAATAGAACCAAACCATAGATGAGAAGGGCCAGGATGTCTTCAAAGGCTTGAAAATCCATATCTTCCCAGAATGAATGAGCCTTCTCCAATAAGAACTTGGCTAGGAACCCTTTAACTCCACTTCTTGTCTCCCAATTTTCTATAATATTGGCTCTCTTCAGATGCAGGGCTTCCGCAATGACTTAAGATTTCTGAATCCCTTCTAAACCGGTGAAAGGTGCTTGATCAAGCACGCGCACTCCTAATATTAGAGAGAATTCTTCTAGTGTTGGCACCAGTTGATAGTTAGGGAAAGTGAAGCAATGATGCATGGGATCAAAGAATTGGAAGAGCACGCACATCATCTCTTCTTGGAAATTGGAGGTAGCCAAACTGAGGAATCGACCATATTTCTTGGTGAAAGGAGAGTCTTCATGCACCCTTGATGCTGATTCTTGGAGTTGAGGGTGTGCTTTTGCGAAGCTGATTCTGATGGTATTCCTTCGGACGAGATTCATGGCCTACAAAATAAAAATAAAGATGAATTCCTAAATCCTTAAAATGGTTAGTGAGAATTCTTATGATGTTATGATGTTTATGTATGAGTAAGCAGGTTGTTATGTACACACAAAGCAAACAAGTCCTTAGGTTTAGGCTTGCATGGAGTTGGTAGGGAAGTATCCTCTTGAAGTTTAGTTAGCTTAACATGTCCTAGTAATAGTAACCGGGTTCTAGGGGATCTCAATATCATTGACCTTTCTTTTAGGCATTGTCTCAGCACAATCAATCTTTTCTTGCGGTCGAGATATCCCAAAATTCCGATCTCAATGAGCGTAGTATCGAGTATCAACCAATTTTCAGCTTTCCACCGAAATCGGCTATCTCACTACTTCCTAATGGCCAAGTTGTTCAATTAAAGTTCTAAGGTTAGTTAGTGCTTCATGACGCTGCTCAGCGGCCCCATATAATCCTCGATTCAACACAAGGGATACCAGTACCAACAAACGCGTCAGACTAACGTAGCCATTTCTTCAACCATATCGGTCAACGTCGTACAGTTTCCATAATCTATTGCTACTTACCTAAAAATGTGCCCCAGATCCGGGTAGAGGATCAAAACAAACCCAAACAAGGAACCAAAATGTAAAGCAAACAAGTCAAACAAATAAAAGTAAGTAAATGTGATCTGGCCCTAAGGTAACCCCACTTTTGAAAATCCTCAGCAGAGTCGCCAGTTCTGTAACACAGTGGGAGAACTGACTTGGGATGTTTTGCGTTTAATCATAATTGTTGCGGATAGCAAGAGTCGCCGCCGACTTTTCTTTTATCCAATAAGGAAAGCCTGAAAAGAACAGGAAAGACCTTTCGAGATTATTTCTTGAGTTCGGGGGGTAGATTATGAAAAGGGAAGGTGTTAGTACCCTTTTCATCCATAGTTATCTATGGGCTCTTAGTTTCTTGCTAGATCACTTGCTTTTGTTTGAAAGTGTGCTTTGTGTTGTGGTTTTGAAAGTATTTTGAAAACATGCCTTTGTAATGATTCTCGTCTCTATAAGAACGCATACAAAGTGTTGTTTGGAAAATAGTTCAAAGAAGTGTTTGTTTTTTAAAGTGATTTTGAAAAGGTGTCTTTGTAATGATTCCCGTCTCTATAAGAATGCATACAAAGTGTTATCTTTTGAAAATGTTTCAAAATGAAAGTGTTTGGTGTATGAAATGTTTTTGTTGTGAGCAATCGAGCAACTAGGAGCAATCTACCTACTCAAAAGGTCTTAAACGTTATTTTCCTCCTCCTTTAAATGTTGATATCTTACCATTGATTTGGTAAAAAGCCCCATCATTGGATGTGAAGGGACGGTCGTGGGACGTTTGTATAGTCATAGAAGGCAACCTATGAGACATTTTAGCAATTGTCGTTTAGGGACTAGATCATCTACCGAAGGCAACATTGAGGGTAATCGAGGGACTACGATCTTTTATTGAGGGTCTTTACTAAAACGCCCATATTCGAGGGGCGTGACTATTTTTCTGAGGCAACAAGTGATATTACCCTAGAGGTGCATGTGTGAATAGTGTATTTGATTTACATGCATTTAGTTTTTGATTAGGGGTGGTCTACTTGTTGTTTTTATCTTGCCATACATTCCCTATTTTACTAGAAAGCATACAAAAGTAATAAAATGTAGAAAGATAAAATCCTACACTATTATAACCATATTGAATAGGAAGAATATGTAAAGAAAAAACAAAATAAAGAAGGGAAAATAAGCCTTTTCGATACAGGCAGCAGCATCCTTCGATTCTGCTCTTCCTGGCTTCTTTCGATCTGGCCTGG
This sequence comes from Vicia faba, assembly GCA_948472305.1. Lineage (NCBI taxonomy): Eukaryota > Viridiplantae > Streptophyta > Magnoliopsida > Fabales > Fabaceae > Vicia > Vicia faba. Next base: position 151,073,574 of record OX451740.1, read on the forward strand.
AAGGGGTGAAGATGTGGCTTTCGACTGTGGCCTGGGGGTCAACATGTTATGCCTTTCGATTGGGGCCTGGAACCAGTGCGAGATATAATCTGCCGTTTTTCCTCCTTCGACTGGGGGTTGAAAGCAGTGACGGGGTGCCTTTTGACTGGGCCTGGAATTAGTGTAGGCATGCTTTTCGTCTGGGCCTAGAAGTCAGCATGGTGTGCCTTTTGGTTGCCTCTTTCAATCGTAGGAATGTAAAGCTCCCAGGTTAAGATTCAAAAGGCTTCAATGCTTAGCCAATCGAAGGAATACAGAGAACCTATCTAAACTTGAAAATGAAACTAACAAGTATAACTTTCAAAAGCTACAGGCCAGTAGTTAGCACAAGATTTTTGGGCACCAACATCTAAAGTCTAACTAGTCAGGACTGAGACTTTCAACATACAGGAAGTGAGGATCGAAAGTTAGGGCATGGTCAACTTCCTAAATGGGATATCTACATTATCCTTTTATTGGTATGTACAAATGGTATTCAAATAAAAGAGTTCCAAATTTAGAGATAAACTTACCTCTTGAAGTGCTTAATCGAAAGAGTTGTTGGTGACTTCTTTGGTGGTGGTGGGAGCTTCGCTGGAATCTTCCTGAAGCTAGTTCATTTACTGCTTGGTTTGGGCAGTCACTGAATTGAAAGAGAGTATATGATGGTGATGAGTGAATCGAAGGTTATTACGCTACAGTTTAGGGGAAGTGAATCGAAAGGTACACTACTGAGGGTTTTTTGTGAGAGAAAAAAAAGTCTTAGAGTTTTGAAGGTTTGAGAATGTTGGAGAGTTTGAGAATATTAGAGAGTTTGAGTGCTTGAGGATTTTTATGATTTTTCTCTCTAGCAAAAATTTGGCCTTTTCTTTGTCAATGGTTTCTCTATTTATAGAGAAAAGGTTTGGGAATTTAAACAAAAATGTGGCTTGGCTGAAACGTGAATATTAAGCCATGTCAGATTTTTCAAGATCCCAAGGTGAAGTACTAAAGTTGTTGGTTAAAAGGGGATGACTTCCCTGACATATGGTGAAGTACAAACAGGATTTAAGCAAAGCATGGGCTTAGGACAAGATTTGTACTAGCAAGTTCACTTTCATAAAAAAAAACTTTTGGACAAATGCTTAATCACCTGGACAATAACTTAATCCAAAATGTAAGTAATTCATTATGGAGTGAAATACAAGCATTAAGTCCTGCAAAGTAAGATCATGTAGCATGGCCCAGAGATTTGAACAGTGTTCTTTCAAAATCCTATTTTCCACTTATGTCGAAGAGTTCTAGAAATGTACTAAAGAAGACTGCTTTAAAGGGAGCAAAGTGCCCAAATGAAGCTTATGGAATAAACTTGCATCGAAGGAGATTTCCTGCCCAAATGAAGTATGTGAACCCAGCTTTCATTCAAAGGAGGCCACAAAGCCAAACGAAAGATGCATGCAGGAAGTTTAAATGTGCAATCGAAGGATGCCAAAAGGAGGCTTTTTGCCTTGGAATCGAAGGAGGCTACATGAGGCTTTTTGCCTTGTGACTTCATGCCAACATGCAAAAGATCTATGTTCGAACGAAACTTGCATGAAGGGAACCAGCATGCCCAAACGAAAGGTGTGACCAGTAGCTTGTACTGAAGGAACCATATGCCCAAAAGAAAGGTGCATGTAGGAGGCCAAAATGTCCAGATTCGAAAGAGGCATATAGGAGGCAAAAAGTGCAAATTGAAGGATGCTAAAAGGGAGTGTTTTTCCTGTTGATTCGAAGGAGAATATAGGGGGATTTGTGCATTGTGAATCTAAACCAACGTGCCAGATTCCCACGCCCAGTCGAAGGATGCAAGCCAAACTTGCATCGAAAGAGGCCAAAAGGCCAATCGAAGGAGCTGAATCGAAGAACACTTATTTTTCTCCAAATTTTTCAAAATATTATTTTTATCTGTTTTCTCCCTTTTTGACAGTTTCCTTTTAATATTGGTACTGGAAAATCCCAATGTACTTGTGCAAGCTTGAACCTTGAGAATCCTTGTGAGAAAGGCCTTAAAAAATGAGATGGCAAATTTTGGGGTACAACAGGTACCCTTGGTTATTTTGATAACTTTGTTGTCTTGGTTGATAAGCTTGATTTTGGTTTTGATCTCCCATGTAATTCGCTTCTTTCCCTACGGGAGGACAAAATCCGGTTTGATGATCACCTTGACATAAATCACAACAAGCTATTTGTTGTATTTGCTTGCTCCGAATTTCTTACATCTCTTTGATTCGTTGAGGTAGTTTGGCCATTTACTTTGTATGCTCCTCCACTTGTTGAGAAAGTAATTTGTTTTGAGCAAGGATATCATCATTTGTTCCTAATTTAAGAACTCTCGGATTCCCTTGGGAGGTCCCCCGGTCGTGTTGAACTTGATGATCATTTCTCGCCATCTTCTCAATGATTTCAATTGCTTCCTTCAAAAAATTTGACATTAATGAACCACCTGTTGTAGCATCCAACAATAGTGTCAGTTGAGATTGAAGACCATTGCGGAAAATATGTAATTTTGTAGTCTCGTCAAAACCATGGCTAGAACACTTTCTCAAAATTGACTTGTACCTCTCACAAGCTTCATTGAGAGATTCATTACTACGTTAAGAAAACATAAACATTGCGGTTTTAGCTTCCATAAACCTAGATTGAGGGAAGTACCTTTCTAGAAATTTTTCTTCTAAAAAATAATCCATTCCATCATAGTTTGAGTGGGTTGGTCAAGATACCAATATTTGGCTTTCCCCACTAAAGAGTTAGGGAATAGTCTCATGAAAACTTGCTCTTCTTTAGCTTTTAAAGCTCCCACAGAACTGGAAATCTCATAAAATTTTGTGAGATAGTAGTACGGGTCTTCATGATCCAGGCCAGTGAAAGGATTAGCATACAAAAGTTGTATTGTTGTACCCCAAAATTTTCTATCTCATTTCTCAAGTAATCTCTTACAAGATATCCTTTGGTTCAAAACTACACAAGGGTTGATCAGCTCAAGACACCTCCTCAAGCACTAATGACTGAAAATTAGGGTTTGAGATTGCACAAATATAAATGGAATTTTAATGCCTCATATGGCTTTCATGAATAATTTTGGACACTCGAGATTGTTCATGACAAGTTTTAAGTCTTGGATCACATTTTTGCTCAGTCAATTAATCAGTTGACCTAAAAATCAGTTGTATTAGGGAAAAAGTCAATTATGGTCAATTTACAGTCAAACTTCATAATTTTTGGTCCATATTAACATTATGAACTCATATATGTCATTTGATCAAGTTTGGATCATAATTCCTCAAGAAATTTGATCAGATCATCAAAAGGGCAAAATGGTCAAAATTAGAGTTTTGACTGAGAAGGTGCAATTTTTTATTTTTGACCTAGAAAATGATTGATTGGTTTAATTTATGATCTTAAGTTTCAAATACTTCATTTTGACCTAATGGCATGGCTCAAAATATTCCTCAAGATCAATTGATTGACAGTTTATTTTCAGTCAACTAATCAAAAGTCAATTGTACATTGAAAAGTCAAACTTTGACTTTTTGGTCAAAATCAAGGACCAAAGATCATAATTCATCAAAACATGTCAAAATATGAAACTTGTCCATCAAGAAATCAAAAAGTTAAGATTTCATTTTGAAAAGTCAAAATTTCTAAGCTTAGAAATTTTTCTATGTTGAAAATTTCATATTTTTTCATAACTTTGAGCCAAATTTCAATCATGATGCAAGATGATTCAAAAGAAACTTCCAACATGAAAGTTGTAGATCTCAATGATATCTAAAACATTGTAAAACACAACTTCTCATATAAATGCATGTATTTCAAGTTATGATTTTGTGAATACATGTTCATGAAACTTGGAAACTTAGGGAAATTTTGCCCTAGCTTAGGCAGGATTTTGACCTAACTTCATGGAAATTTTTCACATAGTTCCATGATGAATTTCCAAAAATGTCAAACTTATAGGTTGTAGAGGATGTTACGAGATTTCCAAAATGTCCAAGAACTCATTGAGATCATGTTTGAGCAAGGAGAGTCGAAGGCAAGAAGTTAGAGTTTTCAAACTTGAATTACAAGCCATTTTGTGAAGAACACATGAACCAAATCCATGCTAGGCTGCATAATCTTTGCTTTGCAGGCCTCAAACTTGTTTGTCACTCCATAATTAATGTTTTTCACAAATTATAGGGTCATTGTCCAAGCATTTGGGCCATTATCCAAGTTGCATTTCCATTAATGGCACAAAGTAACATTGTCATTCTAGTAAAGAGGCTTTAATCACAAAGTCAACTTGTCTTGAGCTTTGCATTTGTTATTTATGCACAAGCATCCTCTACACAATCAAATAATCATGTTTAAAGTGCCTAACCACTCTAGATAGCTTTGTACTTGTGCATTGGAACCACACTTCTCAAGCATTCTTCAAAATCAAACAAAAAGCTATAACATGTGAACTTGTACTTCTAATCAGCGTAAGCTCTAAAAACCATTTCCTATACATTGAGACACTATTATGCAACCTGACACACGAGCTTGAACACCATGAAACACTCCCAAACTCCCTCTAGCTAGAAATTGCTTCAAAACACCATTGTTGTGCAAGTTCTGACTTTACACATCAAACACATATCTCCCTCGTGCGTTCTTTGGCCTTTTAGTTTCTAAATCTTCCTTACATCAAATACAAACCATCTCACACCATGTTACACGACTGTAACATCATCTTCATCAACTTCCATAGCCAAAAATAGAGCATTGCAGTTGGACTTCTCCAAACCATTCCAGCCACTCTTGACTCAAGCTAAGCATTGCATTAGCTTCCTAGAGACTCAAGGAAGAAAACTTGATCATTGCAGCACCTTGAATCAAGCTCAAACTCATTTCAAGATTTCCAGTTTTGATGTATTTTTCTTGAACTTCTATCTTCTCATTTAGGCATTGTTAGGCTTGCATTTGTGAAGATAAAATGTAGACATCATTGCCCTGAAACCATACATGTCCATAGATTTAATTTATGTTGCTTGAGTAGGGAGAATATTGAGTTTGAACCTCTAAAAATATTTAGGTCAGAACTTGGTACTGTTATAAATTCATGCTCATCTTTGAGAATTAGCTTAAGTTATTTACATATTCAGAATCGTGAGGAAATTTCTAACAAGTTTGATGTTAGAAGTTTTGTGAATGGATGAGAAATAAGTGAGTTACAGGATCCATCGCTGGAGGTTGAAGATGAATTTCATTCAGGACTTAACTTAGATTATATATTTATTGTTTTGTTTATATCAACGGATGTATCACCACACCAGTGGTTAAAGCGCGCGCCTTTCACCTTTAGGACATGGGTTCGAGCCCCAACGTCCGTTTTGTGATTTTTTTTACATTTTTCAGTCTCTTTTTTTCTGCAGCCATGCACTGGGCCTCCCCCATTGGGCTTTTGTCCATTTTGCTAACTTTTCACCCCCTGTTTACTATTGTATACTGGCCCAATCCCTTTATATTCTCATTTTTTTTAATTTATTTTCTTTTTCTTATTTAATTTTTTATTTTCAGTTTTATTATTTGTATTATTATTATTATTATTATCATTATTATTTTTATTAATAAAAAATCTAAAAATATTATTATTATTATTATTTTCATACTTATTATTTTATTTATAAAAAACAAAAAAGAACAAAAACATTTTCTTAACAAATTAATTTATTTCTTTTATAATAAATTTTTAGACTTAAGTTTAATTATTATATTATATTATTTTCTTAATTAAAATTAATTTAGAACTTAGGTTTCTTTTTTAATTAATTTTCATATTATTTTTAATTTAAAACCTTTTCATAAAAAACCCTAAAAAATCATGTTTTTAGTTAATTTCTTTTCTTAATTAGTTTAAGTTAATTTTATTTAATTTTCATTAATCATTTTCTTAATTAGGTTAAAACCCTTTCATAAGATCCAAACAAAATCATTTCTTTTTGCATTTGCATTTGTACATTATTTATTCAATTATTGTACATTTATTCAATATGGTTGTAATAGATAATTAGGTTTAATTTTCTTACAAAATCCCCATGTGTAAATTTGTACACCCCCCTAATGATGTAATAACTTAGTATTTTTACTTTCCGCAATTTATCGCTTTATATAAATGCTAGTACTTAAGGTTTGTATAGAAATATAAAATCAACAAGTTAGCAAATCCTAATTCAAGATAAAACAATGCATGTAAATCAACACACTTGCACACTTGCACCCTTAGGGTAATTCTACTTTGTTGTCTTACAAAAATGGTCATGTTATGCATGTGAGATATCTTAGCAAAAAGCAATCAAAGTACAAGATCATAGTCCCTCGATGACGCTATCAAATGTTGCCTTTCATAATGATCTTAGTCCCTTAAAGAGAACTGCTAAGATATTTCACAACATTGGTATCATGGCTATACGATGGTCCACGTCCGTCCCTTTACATCCAAAGATAAGGCTACTTACCAAATTAATGGTAAGATAGAAATATCAAAGGAAAGGAAGAAATGAACTAAGACTTTTGAGTAGGTAGATTGTTCCTAATTGCTTGCTCAATTTCAAATCAAACACTCTTGCTTATCTTCAAAACAAACACCAAAACTTTCAAAAACACTTTCAAAACATTTTCCAAACTTGAAACATTTTCAAAATCTCAACACTTTGAATACGTTCTTACAAACGAGAACTATTACAATGTTTTCCTAAACGATGGCGCCCTCTCAAAATACTTTCAAAAACCACACAAAGCATATTTTCAAACAAAAGCAAGTGATCTAGAAAGCAACTAAGAGCCCATAGATACTATGGATAAAAAGGGTGCTAACACCTTCCCTTTTCATAATCTACCCCCCGAACTCAAGAAACAATCTCAAAGGTCTTTCCTGTTCTTTTCAGCCTTTCCTTTTGGATAAAAGAAAAGTTGGTGGCGACTCTTGCTAACTGTAACATTTGCGATAAAACGCAAAACACCCAAGTCAGTTCTCCCATCGTATCACAGAACTGGAGACTCTGCTGGGAGATACTTAAATGTGGGGTTACCTTAGGGCTAGATCACCTTGATTTTCTTTCATTGTTTGACTTGTTTTCTTTACATTTTGGTTCCTTGTTTGGGCTTGTTCTAATCATATACCCGGATTTGGGATACCTTATAGGTAAGTAGAAATACGTTGTGGAAACTGTGCGGGGTATACCGACATGGTCTATGAAATAGCTACGTTAGTGTGACATATTTATGGGTACTGGTAGCCCTTGAGTAGTCAAGGAGAATACAGGACCGCTGAGTGATGTCATGAAGCACTAAATGACTTTTAGAACCTTTACATGACCAACTTGTCCATTAGGATATAGTGAGATGACCGGCTTTGGTGCAGTCTGAAGTTGGTAGATACTCGATACCACACTCATTGAGGTTTGATTTTTAGGATATTTCGGTCGCCGTGAAAGAGGCTTGCGCTGAAACAATGCCCGAGAAGACAAATCAGTGATATTGAGATCCCTTAGAACCCGGTTACTAATTATAGAACAGGTTTGAGCCAACTAAACTTCAAGAGGGTATTTACCTATGAGACTCCATGCTAGCCTAAACCTAAGGACTTATTTTCCTTGTTCGTATATACTTACTTGTACATGACATCATAAACATCATAACATTATACTCATTCTCACTAACCATTTCAAGGATTATTGGGATTTATCTTTATTCTGTTTTGTAGGACATGGCTTATATCCACAGGAATACTATCCAAGTCAATCTCGTAAAGATTCCTCCTCAACTCAAAGAGTTAGCATCAAGGGTTCCTGAGAATTCTCCATTCACCGAAAGACATGGTCATCTCCTAAGCTTGGTTACCTCCAACACTGATGAAGATATGATGAAGGTGCTCTTCCAATTCTTTGATCCTCTACACCATTGCTTTACTTTTCCCGATTATCAACTTGTGCCAACTTTGTAAGAATTCTCCCAACTCTTGAGGATTCACATTCTCAATCAACTACCCTTTAATGGTACGGAAAGAGATCCAAAACCTGAAGAGATTGCCCAAGCACTACACTTGCAACAATCTGATATCACAACTAATTGGGAAACAAGGAGTGGTGTCAAAGGTTTCTTGGCCAAGTTCTTGTTTGAGAAATCTCAAGATTGTTGGAATTCTTTGGACTTACAAGCTTTTAAAGAAATATTGGCCCTTCTCTTCTATGGGATGGTTTTGTTTCCAAACCATGACCAACTCATAGATGTAAATGCTGTCAAAATCTTTATATCTCGCAATCCAGTTCCCACCTTGTGGGGAGATATCCTACATTCTTTTCACTCTCTCACTACGAGGAAGAGAGGTATCCTCATGTGTTTCACTCCTCTCTTGGCCAAATGGTTTATTTCGCATCTTCCCTGATCTGTATTAAAGAATGAGCAAGGTTTTAGATGGTCCCATAGGCTGATGACGCTCATACATTCAGATGTTCATTGGTGTTCTCGAACATTAGAGAACTTTACTATCATTGATCATTGTGGTGAATTCCCTAATGTCCCTTTACTTGGAATTAGTGGAGGTATCACTTAGAACCCCTGCTTAGCCTTACGACAGTTTGGTTACGCCTGAAGGGATGGTTCACGTGAGATGCTCATTCAAGGAATGGTATTCGACTACGAGAGCGACAATCAGAGTTACCTCCAGAGGTTTATACGAGCTTGGAGGATGGTGAGAAAAGTGGATAGCAAGACGTTGGGACACAAGAATTCCATTCCCCTTGAGCCTTACCTTAAGTGGGTACGATATCGTGCTCAGAAACTTGTGATGCCTTATCCCTCCATCTTACCAGTTATCATGGAGCTGGTAGTAGAAGGAGATGTTCCCTACACTGTCCTCCATCCTGACATGCCTACTTCTCTCGAATACTTGCAAAAAGGTTGGCTTCAGATAAAGTAAGAACTAGATACTTTCGAAGCTCAATTCTATGCTAGCGAGAAGAGGGTCTTGGAGCTTACGAAGCAGCTACAAGAAGAGAAAAGTGTGAACGCCTACCTTGCACTGAAGAGGATATGTTCAATCTTTTTATCTTAGAGAGTTATTTTGTAAAGCCCAAGAGGCATGTTGTAATATTTTGAACTAATTAATGAAAATTGACATTTGTTCATTCCTTTATCTATGCAAATTTAAATTCCATAAATTCTTGAAATCATTTGCATATACATCTTCCATGCATCATAACATGACAGGTTTTCTCATAACAGGTTTCCTTATCTTTCTGCTCTTTATTTCAGCAAGATGGATCTAGAGAAAACTGTGAAGGATCTTCAGGCACAAAACTCTCAATTCCAAGAGACTCTACTAGCGCTAGCCAAGTGGCAGTAAGATATGATGGCATTACCGGCAGTTAAGAAGAAGCCCAAGAAGAAAGTTATGCTCAACATGGATAGAGGTTTCAAAGAGTCGGTTCGTCAGATCCCGGTAATGGAAGACTTATCTGAAGAAGACGAGAATCAGATTGGTGAGGTTAAGAGTACTCAGGTTGACTGTGTTAATGATCAAGCATCTGATGATGATATTTCGACGAGCAGTATCCACCTATTGATGTCAAGTATAAGTAGTTAGAAGATAGATTAAAGGCTGTTGAAATCCAAGCCGTCCCCAGTTTAGATTTTGATGATTTGGGTTTGATCTATGGGGTTGTTATTCCCCAAAAATTCAAAATATCAGTCTTTGCAAAGTACGATGGAGTTTCTTATCCAAAACTTCACCTGAAATCTTATGTGCACAAGATACAGCCGCACACTGCTGATAAGAAACTCTGGGTTCACTTTTTCCAAGAGAGCTTGACCGGAACGCAACTAGAGTGGTTCTATCAGTTGGATGGTTCCCGTACCAATACTTGGGAGGATTTAGATACCTCCTTCTACCACCAGTACCAGTATAACACTGACTTGGCGCCGACAAGAGTTCAGTTGCAAGATATGACCATGGGAAAGAATGAAGGATTTAAAGAATATGCACAAAAGTGGAGAGACCTCGCCAGTAGGGTTCAACCACATTTGACTGATAGAGAGTAGATCGACATGTTTATGGTCACTTTATCTTGTCCATTCTTTAACTTGTTGGTAGGCTGTTCCTCTTTCGGATTCACCGAGTTAATCTTAACTCGTGAAAGAGTTGAAAGTGGCATCAAAAGTGGGAAGATCTCGGTGGCATCTTCCTCCACTTCCAATCCTGTCAAGAAACCTTTTTCTGCAAAGAAGGAAATCAATGTTGTGTACGGGGAAAGGGCCCGTACCAAGAATAATGATCATCCGTCTTTTAACATCGTTCGAATCTCCAATCCAACTCCTACTCCAAGACCATCTGCAAATCATCAATGTTTCGAAACTCCGAGAAGACAATTTACGGGGTTAGGCATGTCACTGTCTCAAGCCTTACAACATTTGCTCAAGGCTAGTTTGGTGACATTGTGCGATCCTCCTGCCAACCCTGATACCTCTTCACCAAAGTATAATCCGAACGCTAAATGTGCTTACCGCTCAAGCATCCCCGGGCATGAGACGGACCAATACTGGGCCTTGAAGAATAAAATTCAAGATTTGATTGATAACAAGACTATTGAGTTTGATCCTCCTCCAACTCCGAATGTAATCACCGCACCTACGCCAAACCATGGCAAAGGTGTTAATGTTGTTGAAGATACAATTTTCATTGACTCTGTTGAAGACTTGACTACTCCTTTGAACATCATCAAAAAGAATCTGTTGAAAGTTGGGATCTTCCCTGGCTGTGTGAAATACTGTGTTTGTTGTACCAAACAACTCAATGGATGCGAAGGGCTGAAGAAAGGCATTCAACGCCTGATGGATAGCCACGAAATTCTATTTGAGAAGACTCCACTTGCCAAAAGTTTGACTAATAAATGTGAAGATCTCTCCATTATCACCATCTCGAACAAACCTCTTAGGATATCCTTCAAAGGTCCTATCAGGATTTCAAATGAACCCACTGTTGCTCCCTTAATAATTACCAATCTCCGACCAATTCCCTACTCTTCAAACAAGGCAGTGCCATGGAACTATGGTGCTGCCGTGTTTTACCATGGAATAAAACAAGACGCTTGGATCGAAGAAGAAAAAGCTGATGATGTTGGTAACATAACTGGCTCAAGTAAGGTAACTCGAACTGGGAGAATATTTTCACACAATATCTCACCACCAATTGTTACAAAGGCGCCCATCCGCATTACTGCTGCCAAGCCAAGTACTGATACAAGAGGGAAGGAGAAGGTTGTTGAGCCAATCGTGACAGAAATACCCGCAAAGGACGTTGCTGATGGAGAACCCTCCACTCGTGAGATAGACGGGATCTTGAAGATAATAAAAAGGAGCAACTTCAAGATTGTGGAACAGTTGGGGTAAACCCCTTCTAAGATTTATATGTTGTCATTACTACTCTATTCTGATGCCCATGCTCGGACATTAATCAAATTCTTGAAAAAGGCTCATGTCCCTCATGAGACCACAACGGACCAATTTGAGAATTGCGTGGCTAGCTTAACGGCTAATAATGGCTTGGGATTTTCAGATGCTGACCTAACATCGCTTGGGAAGAACCACAATAAAGCTCTACATGTTTCTTTCGAGTGTAAGGGGACCACCCTAGCACATGTTCTACTCAACACTGGTTCTTCTCTAAACGTACTACCCAAGGGGGCGTTAGACCGTCTATACTGTGAAGGTTTAGTCTTGAAACCAAGTGATATCATCGTGAGGGCCTTCGATGGATCAAAAAGAACAGTTCATGGGGGGTAGATCTTCCAATCAAGGTGGGCTCCCAAATCTTCAACTCCACCTTCTACATTATGGATATCCGTCCTGCCTATTCTTGTCTATTGGGTCTTCCTTGGATCCATAAAGTTGGGGCAGTAACCTCAACTCTCCATCAGAAACTCAAATATTCGGTCAAGGGAATAATCATCAGCGTCTGTGGAGAGGAAGAGTTTATGGTGAGTCACCTCAACTCGTTCAAATACGTAGATATGGACGGACAATTCATTGAGACCCCGTGTCAAGCCTTTGAAGTCGTGCCACCAATGGTTGGTGCTACCAAATGTTCCTCTAATGAATCCAACACTGGCAAAGTCATACCGAAGATGGTTTCAGTCAGAGATGCTCGTGTTGCAATTGAAGAAGGAAGTTGTGATACTTGGGGGCAACTCCTCGATATCCCATTCAAAATGGACAAGTTTGGTTTGGGTTTCACCGCCAAGGCTCAGAAGGAAGTGAGGTGTGCGCGTGCAGGAAAGCCACCTCTCCGTATTGGAAGCCATGAAGTCAACATTGTGGGTGATTCGGATGAAGAAGCTGCATTTGAAGATTGGGTGTATCCAACTACAACAGAGCTGAAGAATTGGCATGCCAAGGACTTCGTGCCTATCTCCTTCATTGAGGAGTAATCTACTTGTTATTAATTTTCTTTCAATTCAAGAACATTTTGTCTGTAATATTTAACAATGACTTTTAAGCCATGTGCCTGGCCCGGGGCACTTTGGTCCATTTGTCAAGGGTTTTATTTATGTTCATCTAATCATATGATCATTTAATACAAATCATTGGACTCTTTTCCATTCAAATCTTTGTGTTCATTGTCTTTCTTTTCCTTCAAATACATTTTTCAAAATAGCCATGCATCTTACATGCACACACACATTCTTGCAGGTCCTCATTCACTCTAGATCTTATTGCCAATGACTCTACTATTTCCGAATATGACTTCGAATGTCCAATTAACCAAGCCGAAGACGAAGGCAAGGAAGATTATGAAATACTAGGAGAACTAGCCAGACTTTTGTTACAAGAGGAAAAAGCTATTCAGCCGCACGAAGAGTCAGTTGAAGTCATCAATTTGGGTACTGAGGCAGACAAGAAGGAAGTCAAGATTGGCGCTAACCTGGAAAGCAGTGTCAAAAGCAGGTTGGTTCAGATTTTGCATGATTATGTGGAAGTATTTACTTGGTCTTATGAAGATATGCAAGGGTTGGATACTGACATCGTAGTTCATCGTCTGCCGACAAAAGAAGATTATCCTCCTGTCAAACAAAAGGTTCATCGTATGAGGCATGATATGTCTGAAAAGATCAAAGCTTAAGTGATGAAACAGTTTGATGCAGGGTTCCTAGCTGTGACATCCTATCCCCAATGGGTTGCAAATGTGGTGCCAGTACCGAAGAAGGACATAAAAGTTCGCATGTGCGTAGACTATAGGGATCTGAATAGGGCAAGCGTCAAGGATGACTTCCCTCTACCACACATTGACGTCTTGGTCAATAATACTGCTCAGTATAAAGTCTTATCTTTCATGGATGGCTTCTCTGGCTATAATCAAATAAGGATGGCTCTTGAAGACATGGAGAAGATAACTTTCGTTACACAGTGGGGCACCGTTTGCTACAAGGTCATGTCGTTCAGATTAAAGAATGCAGGGGCAACATATCAAAGAGCTATGGTAGCTTTGTTTCACGATATGATTCATCATGAAATAGAGGTCTATGTGGATGATATGATTGCCATATCACAAACTGAAGAGGAACATCTCGATCACCTGTACAAGCTATTCGAAAGGTTGAAAAAGTACAAGTTGAGGTTAAACCCTAACAAGTGCATATTTGGAGTACGGTCTGGAAAGCTTCTAGATTTTGTTGTCAGCAATAAAGGCAATGAAGTTGATCCTTCCAAGGTAAAGTCCATCTAAGAAATGCCAGTCCCCCACTCTGAAAAGGAAGTTATAGGATTCTTGGGTCGTCTCAATTACATCGCCCGCTTCATATCTCACTTGACTGCTACTTGTGAGCCAATCTTCAAACTCTTGAAGAAAGATCAGGTAGTCAGATGGAATGATGAATGCCAAGCTTCCTTCGACAAAATCAAAGAATACCTACAAGAACCTCCTATTATCATGCCTCCAGTTGAAGGAATACCCTTGATCATGTACTTGATAGTACTAGAGAACTCTATGGCGTGTGTTTTGGGCCAACATGACGAGTCTGGCTGAAAAGAGCATGCTATTTATTACCTGAGCATAAAGTTTACCGATTGTGAAACCAAATATTCATTGCTTGAGAAAACTTGCTGGGCTCTGGCATGGGCTTCTCGCCAACTAAGAAATTATATGTTGACTCATACCACTCTGTTGATTTCTAAGATGGACCAATCAAGTACGTCTTTGAGAAACCTACCCTTTTCCGGACTGATAGCCAGGTGGCAAATGATTTTAACTGAGTAAGACATTCAATACACGACACAAAAAGCCATCAAAGGAAGCTGTGATCGGTGGATCTGGAACTGACTGTTTAACGCTGGATCGCGAAATGTCGCGGAAGCAAGAGTCGCCACCGTCTTTTATTTTCTCCAACATGGACAGGACAAAAGCACATCAAAATTCCTTATGAGATAGTTTCTCGGTTCGGGAGGTAGATTTATAGAAAGGGAAGGTGTTAGCACCCTTTCTATCCATGGTTATCCATGGGCTCTTAGATACTTGCTCATTTGTGTTTTCAAAATGTTTGCTTTTCAATTGTGAGTGAGTTTGAAAAAGTTTCGTTTAAAGATTCCAGATCGACTCTTGTATCAGTCCTCAAGAGTGTTTGAAAAATTGTTTTGAAAGCCTTTTGAAAGTGTCGGTGTGAAAAGAGTTTTGATTTGTCTTGAATTAGAGCAAGTATCTATGAGTCATCTACCTACCCTAAGGAATTAGGCTGTGTAAATGTCCTTAAGGTAGTGCCATCCCACCATTGAGAGGTAGGTAGCACCACCGTTGGAGGTGTTTGGGTCAATTCGAGGGTTAGGGACAGTGTGGTCACCAAAGCAATAGTAGGACACCTTAGAAGCTACCCTTATGCCATTGATCCTTTTTTGATTCCGAGGCAACCGTTTCGAGGCAACTGGATCATGTCATGGACATAAGGACTTACTAAAACTTCCTGTACTCGACGACCACGTTTCGAAGGTAAGGCAACAGTGAGGCGTACCCTAGAAGTGGTGTGTGTATTTGTGTGTTGTTTTCATGTCAAGTTTATCTTTGATCAGGGCATTATTGTGAGCTACGCTCGTTTTTAATTAGCATGCATTCTTTCATACAAGTTAACAGTTAAAAGGGGTGCGGAAAGTAAATTGCGGAAATGTAAATCCTACGCTATTACAAGGCGCGGGTCTATACATCGCCAAATTACAAAGACCCGTTTAAAAAATGCGGAAAGTAAATAAAAAAACAGTAAAGGCCCTAATTACTATTACATATCCGGAACAGTTACATAACAATCAAAAATAAGGAATTAAAATTAAAATGTGCGCGAATAAAATTAAATCGGAATGTTCTAAGGGTTTTGACCCTTTTAAGAAAAAGAAATTAATTTTTGGTCTTTTTGGTAATTAAATGAAATTAAAAATTGATTAATGACTAATTAATTATTTTAATTACAAGAAAATATTATTTTGTTTTTTTATATTTTTTATGAAATAAAATAGAAAAAGAAATAAAATTCTAGGTTAACCTAAATCTAAATCTATTTTAATTATCAAAATATTAAAATGGCTTAATTAAAAAAACTAGTTCAATTATGGTTTATTTACAAAATAATAAATAATAAAAATAAAAGTGTTAATTATATTTTTTTGGTTTTTTTATGAAAATGGTTCATTAAATTAATTATTAGTAATAAAATAAAAGGGTTAAAAATAAAAGGAAATAACAAAAACAAATAAATAATAAAAGAAAAGAAATGAAAACCAAGGGGGTGTGGGCCAAATAGGAAGGGTGCAATCTGGAATTCAAGCCCATTGAGGCAAAGGCCTCGTTGACTTTTTTGATCATGCGCTTGCTTGCTGACTAGGGTGCATCATGGACTGCATATTCTGGCCTTCAGATTGGTCTTGAAGCCACTTGTAAAGCCTAAGCGTTGGGATGCATGGTGAGCCCTGGGACGTGCACTGCATGGAAACATGTGAAACAAAATAATAGAAATTATTTGGGGGGACCTGGGATTCGAACCCATGTCCCAAGGATTACATGACACGCTAGCCACCACTGAAGCACTTTGACACATTTGTTAATAACATGCAAAACAAATATTATATGAAAACAAAGCCCATAATGCTGAAACACAAAAAATTGCGCGCGTGGATTTGAATACACCAACGCCTGCTTGCCACGTCCATCGTCTTCTACCTTTTCTGT
Source organism: Vicia faba (assembly GCA_948472305.1). Classification (NCBI taxonomy): domain Eukaryota; kingdom Viridiplantae; phylum Streptophyta; class Magnoliopsida; order Fabales; family Fabaceae; genus Vicia; species Vicia faba. The sequence goes on from OX451740.1 coordinate 151,089,835, forward strand.
AAAACAACAAACATATAGCGGGGGTTTTAAACCCCCACAAAATGCAGTAAAAAGAAAAATAGCGATTAGCTCCTCACACCCTATAAAAAGGGCGCGCATAGCTCATTGGATTCGTCTCATCTTTCTCAATTCAACCATGGCAGTTTGAGGTTCCAATTTTACAGTATGGGGAAATCCCCAATTTGAAGCTTGAAGAAACCTAAAATGTTTCAATGGTGAATCATGCTATAACGCATTAGAATGCAATTGAATCATCCTATTAGCTTCAGAAATCCCCTAGCAACACAAAACAACAAAGAAAATGGATCAAATGCTTATGAAATGTGATATACGATTTTGAAAAATGAAGCAAACCGAAAGAGGTCTATGGCACGATTTCTTGAGTGATTGTGCTTGGTTCTGATTGCCAAAGCTTCCTAGGGATGCCAGGAATATGTTTGGATTGGAATGGAGGCTTGAGAGGCGCTGCAACTAGGTTTTCAGATTTGCTTTTTTGCTTGAAAATTTGAAAATGCGTTTGGCCGTTTGGGAGCTTCTTAGGTCGTGAATTCTATTGTGTCAGCTTGCATATATGTTATTTAGTGTGTTTCAATCAAAATTAAGGCCAATAACACAATGCATTCATGCTTGGGATTTTCCATAAACTCCATTGAAGCACTTTCCATTTTTGAGCCAAAATTTGAATTCTTGCTTCATTTAGGCCCTTGCACGAAATTGGAATGGTCATGATGGTGATTCAAAGTTATTCAACACAAAATATTCCCTCTTATTAATTTTCTTGATTTTTATTTGATTTTAAAAGATTTAAAATGAATTAAATCAAATAAAATTAAATAAAAATGGAAAATTTAATTTTAAATCTTGAAATAATTTGTGGGACACGTGGGAAGCATGTCCAAGCTGAAACAAGTGGAAAAAGTGGGCCCCTTTTGTCAAAAATGAAATTTCAATGATAATTGATTTTGGCCATTTCACAAAAATTTCCCAACTTCTCCAATGCATATCTTGCTCAATTTTGAAGTTATGAACATGTTCTTGGACATTTTGGAAAGGTCTTGAAGTCCTCTAACCAATGTCTTTGGTTCCATGTCATTTTGATTTACCAATCTCAAGTTATGGACTTTGACTTAAAGTGCCTTTTTGTTGACTTTTGAAAATGACCTATAATGTTGAAATTGATAACTTTTTGTGAGAGCATTTCTTGGACTTGGAATGTTAAGATGAATTGTAGGAAATGTCTTCCCCTTCAAGATGAGCATTGGATGGGATTTTTTTGATGAACCATGAAAAAGTTATGCCCTGGTCAAGTTACAGTTGACTTTTCAACTGTCCAAAAATAGAAACTTTTGACATCTTGATGATTTTTGAGCCATTCTTGTGAAGTCATGGTCAAGATTTGACCAAATGATGATTGTGGCTTCAAAATAAGATGTTGACCAAAATTTTTGACTTTTGACTGCCAAATGACCATTTTGCCCCTGCAGTTGACTGTGAGGCAATTAGGGTTTTTGACTGTGCAACTTGACCTTGTGAGCCTTGAAACTTGACATGTAGGTGCTTGACAATGTTTATGAGCATATGGGACTTGATTGAGCCCCCTTGAAAACTTCAACTTCCTTGCAAGAACCAAAACCCTAGTTTGACTGGCTTAGGAGGATGGTTGACTGTGTAGCCCTTGAGTAGACTTTGAACCATTTGAGGTGATGCTTGTCAAAAATTTGAAGATTATGGGAGGGCAAATTTTGGGGTACAACAGTTGCCCCTGTTCAATCTTCTTATACTTGAGGATGTAGATTGGCGTGTGTGCCTTTCGTGATCCGAAGGTGGAAGATGATTGAACACTAGAGTGCCCAGAAATTTGCACTCACATAGTTGAGTATCAGCAGTGTGACAGCGGGAATGGGCTTACAGATGCCATTTGGAGAGATGGTGGATAGGAGGATGGGCTTATAGATGCCATCTGGAGGTGTCGACCGCGTAAGAGATTCCTTAGCGAGAACTTGCGTACCTGAGAAAGAAAGATAATTACCTGGCCTGTTACAGGAGTTGGTCTTCAAACTCTTTATGTAGACGTGCCTTGGCTGGATACAGGTATCGAATCTTTAAACTCTTCAGACGTGCCCTGGCAGGATACAGGAATCGAGTCTGGTAATGTAGTCGTCAACAGATACACCCTGGCAAGATACAGGAATCGGATCTTCGAACTCTTCAGACGTGCCCTGGCAGGATACAGGAATCGAGTCAGGTAATGTAGTCGTCAACAGATACACCCTGGCAAGATATAGGAATCAGATCTTCGAACTCTTCAGACGTGCCCTGGCAGGATACAGGAATCGAGTCTGGTAATGTAGTCGTCAACAGATACACCCTGGCAAGATATAGGAATCGGATCTTCGAACTCCTCAGACGTGCCCTGGCAGGATACGGGAATCGAGTCTGGTAATGTAGTCGTCAACAGATACACCCTGGCAAGATACAGGAATCGGATCTTCGAACTCTTCAGACGTGCCCTGGCAGGATACAGGAATCGAGTCTGGTAATATAGTCGTCAACAGATACACCCTGGCAAGATACAGGAATCGGATCTTCGAACTCTTCAGACGTGCCCTGGCAGGATACAGGAATCGAGTCTGGTAATGTAGTCGTCAACAGATACACCCTGGCAAGATACAGGAATCGGATCCTCGAACTCTTCAGACGTGCCCTGGCAGGATACAGGAATCGAGCCTGGTAATGTAGTCGTCAACAGATACACCCTGGCAAGATACAGGAATCGGATCTTCGAACTCTTCAGACGTGCCCTGGCAGGATACAGGAATCGAGTCTGGTAATGTAGTCGTCAACAGATACACCCTGGCAAGATACAGGAATCGGATCTTCAAACTCTTCAGACGTGCCCTGGCAGGATACAGGAATCGAATCTGGAATTAGTCGTCAACAGATACACCCTGGCAAGATACAGGAATCGGATCTTCGAACTCTTCAGACGTGCCCTGGCAAGATACAAGAATCGAGTCTGGTAATAGTCGTCAACAGATACACCCTGGCAAGATACAGGAATCGGATCTTCAAACTCTTCAGACGTGCCCTGGCAGGATACAGGAATCGAGTCTGGTAATATAGTCGTCAACAGATACACCCTGGCAAGATACAGGAATCAGATCTTCGAACTCTTCAGACGTGCCCTGGCAAGATACAGGAATCGAGTCTGGTAATATAGTCGTCAACAGATACACCCTGGCAAGATACAGGAATCGGATCTTCAAACTCTTCAGACGTGCCCTGGCAGGATACAGGAATCGAGTTTGGTAATGTAGTCGTCAACAGATACACCCTGGCAAGATACAGGAATCGGATCTTTAGTTGCGACCGTTGATAGCAATTATCTTTGTATTAACCTTTGTCCTGAAAAGACAAAACGTTAGTTGTGTGTGATGCCATGATGTATGACATGCGAGATGTTTTCAGAATGAATGAGACTGTATGTTCATGGTGCGTATATGCATGCTATAATGTATGAAGATGCGATGTTTATGAATGTACGTTTTTGTCTAGGAAAGTAAATCCTTGACGGGTGCCGGGAAGTTAACTCCTGGGCTAATGTTGAGGAATAGAGCTTCGTTGTTTCCGCTGGGGATGATAGTTGTAAGAATACCGGTAGGAGAAGATGACTCCGTTGGGGAATAAACTTAGCGAATAGACTACTCTGCGGGGAATACTCTGTGGGGAAGAGATGATACTTTGTTGAGATGTTGATGATAACTCCGCTGGGGATACCATTGTTAAGTTATGTTGGAAGATGATGAACTCCGCTGGGGATGGGAAGACTTCACCGGGGACGATCTTTCCGTGGTTTTTAGCTGAGGATAACCCAGTTATATCCTGGTGGGGAAATAACCTTTGAATAAAACCGGGGACACGCGTTCGCTCTGCAGGGGATAAGCTTCCAGAATCTACTGGGGACAAGCTTACTGCTGGGGAGATGGATTCCATTTTCCTGGGGAAACTTTTGGACTGGACTCTCCTGGGGAGATTTTGAGATGTACTAGGGAAGTGGCTCCACTGAATGTCTGGTAAACCGCCGGGGAACAATCTTAGATTAAGACTGTCGGGGATGCTTGTTGAGAATGTTTGTATATTGTGCTGGGGAATGTTGAGATCTGCTGGGGATAATACAACTTCCATAAGGCTGACAGTATAACTTTGATTGGGGAGAGTATGTTGACTTGCTAGTTCACTCTCTGGGGAATTAAGATATCTTGGTTACACTCTCAGCTGAATTTACCTTGGTGCCTTGGTGGACAGAGCAATTTGATCGCTTAGACAATTTGTATTGCCCCTGTTTCTGCGAGAGAAGGTATCTGTGGAGGTGCTTGATAACTACCGATTGACAAATCTTCTTCTGGTAGGCGAGTGACGAGATGCCGGGACATAGTCGTACGCTTTGATCCCTAACTTTTTCCTGGACCGCCCTTTTGGGTTTTCAGTCCACCGGGATACCCATTTTTGCCCAAGCCGCCTTTTCAGGTTTTCGACTTGCCGGGTGTACAGATTTTTTTCATTTCATCCCTTATTTTTGCCCGAACCCTTTTGGTTCGCCGGTAAGCCCTTATTCTTGCCTAGGTGTGTCAACCTAGCGGGTCTTTGATTTTGCGTAGTATTGTTTCGACTATGTCTGTGCTCTCAGAATGTAGGGAGGTGCCCCTGTCAGTAATGTTGCGTTGCCTTACTACCAGAAGATCTTCGTTTGATCGTCTGATGCCCCAAAGTGATTCAGGTGGAGATCTGCCCCTGATTATTTGGCCTTTTGAGAGATTCCCTGAATCTTGACCTCACTGCCCCAGATTATGGACAATGATCATGTCTGCCCCTTGGTTGGAAGTGCTTTTGTTCACTAGATATTCTTCGTGCGAATTTCTCTGCTGTCCGAACAAATAGTCATACGCAAACAGTATTATATCAAGAATGCAAAGCTTATGTCTGTCTTGAAATTTTTGAAAATGCATTTTTTTTTCATAAAAAACAAATGAATTTTTGTAAACTGTGATGTTAACTCGTTATTTTACCGCAAGCCTTAAGGAGTCAGGATACCTTTTCGTAATAGTATGCTTTCGGACTAACCCATGCTTCAGCTATGACTTTTAAGGGTTATAACGTGGCCTGGTTCACGGTTTAAGAAACAAAGGATAAAGGCTCAAATTATAATTGTACCCACCCGCTCTTCGTAATGTTCTTCAATCCTAACCTCAGTTGATCGTGCGTTAGACCTTATTTGAGTCTTTACCATGATGTTCCGGTGATGGTTCGGATGTTGACAATTTATTTGGAATAGGCAGTCATTCCTTTTGCGTTGAGGGTTTGTAGGACCTCTTTTTTTGATTTTATTATCCCTATTTTTGCCTGAACTGTTTCTTTTGTGATTACAGTCAGCGGGATGCCCCAGTTTTGTAAGTCTCCTTCATTGGTTTTGACTTATTGGGCCTTTATTTATTTTTTGGTAATGACTTCCTGTCCTTTACGATTGTTCGGAACCATCACTGTTTTTTTTGTTTTGTAATGACTTCTTTGGTGCCATTCGTTGTGCACCTGGATCAACTGAGAAGACTACCCTGCCCCAGGTTATGATTAAGGGTTTTAATTTTTGAAAAGAAAAACTCCTACTTCTTTGGCTCGAAGGGGTTGACGAGGGATTATCTTCCTTATAACTCCAGTGTTTAGGAATTGAAACAATGCATGTACTTCATCAGCGGGGTCTGTTTAAAGGCATACTGTAGATGTCATGGTATCGTTTTCGTCATCCTCCCTCAAGAGGCTTAGGATTATTAATTGAGAGTTGACATCAAAAAAAAATGAAAGCAGTTTGAATATAGCGAATGCGAATGTATTGATTCAAAACAGACATATGCGATGCATTGATGAAATAACAACGTTTAACATGAATAAATGTTTGAACAATCAAAAGAAAATTACAACTTGAAATTTCTAATAAACAAAAGTCTTCTCATCTCAGGGCTTGTTACTTCAAATGGTGAACCCTGTAAGGATGGTAGAAGCACTCAGCCTGGCCCACTTGTGTGAAATCCACTACTCCTTCATTAATCAGATCCTGGACTTTGTTCTTCAGAGCCCAGCAGTCGGCAGTGTCATGTCCAGGACTATCGGAGTGGTATGCACATCTTTTGTTGGGATGATAGTTAGGAGCAGAGATATTGGGGTTCCGGGGAGGAGCCCTTAGTGTAATCAGATTCAACCTCAGCAGGTGTTGTAGAGCTTGAAACAACGGCATGTTGAGCTGGGTGAACTGCCTCTTGGACCTGCTTGCCTTACTCTGATCAACCTGTTGCTCTGGGCGAGGTTGATGTTGGGCTTGTAAAGTGGTAGAAATTTGGAGAGGTCTATTCTTCACCATACCAGATTCTGGTCCTCTTGGAAGCTGATCAAAGACCTGGTCCCTGACTTGGACTGGTTGCTTCATGTTGGATCTGTCTTGGTAGAGTTGACTGATCATGGTCCTCAACTCTTCTTGTTCTCGAGCTAAACCTTGGATGAGAGCCCTTTGCCCCAGCATATGGGTTTTCATTGTATCTACCTCAGCTTGTAGACGTTTCAGCCGTTCGTCCTTGTCATCATCGGGGCTTTGCTTGGCCAAATTCCCCATAAGGAGTGTCCTCAACTCTTCCTGCCCCTTGGATAGGCTTAAGAAGATCTCCCTGAACTGAGTCTCTTGAGCATGAGGACCCTGGTTATCTTGTTGGGAAGCCATTGTTGAAATAAACAGCGAAGAAGGTGAGTGACCTGTCAAAAAGGGTACCTGTAATGCAATGATATGTATGTATGCATGCGATGTTTTCAAGGATCTCGCGGGGTAAACAAGAAAATTGTTAGAATCTGATAGCTTGATTGAAGGAGCTTCATGTTGTTGAGAGTCCTTCTTCAAGGGTCAAAGGCTCACCATATCCAGTGGGTCATAGCCCCTGACAGCCTTGGCTAGAGGAAAATAAATCCCCTTTTGCCCCTTGCTAGATAGTTGGTTCATTATGACCTGCATCACAAACCCTTGAGATCCTTGAAATGGGTAAGTCCTTATGCAGGATGCATGCAATGGTATGATGTCATGCTATGCATGGAGTGGTATAAGTAGGCCCTGTAATGAGTCCCAATCAAGGACTGTAAACAAAACCTGCAAGGAACTCATGCGTCAGATAATAAGTATGTGCAAGTAGTTCAAACATGGTAAAGCACACAAGTCACACAAGACAAGCCCTTAGTGTTTAGGCCAACATGGGGTCTGGGTATTACCCTCTTGAAGTTGGTGGGCTCAAACCTGTCCTATCAAAGTAACCGGGTTCTAAGGGTCCCAATATCACCGGATTACTTTCATTGTTCATCGTTTCGATTTAGCCACTGAACTGGCGACCGAAATATTCCAAGAAAACAACCCTCAATTGAGTGTAGTATCGAGTATCAACCAACCTCGGACTGCACCAAAGTCAGTTATCTCACTACCCTAAAGAGGCCAAGATGGTTCAATTAAGGTTCCTAAGGTCAGTTGATGCTTCACGACACCACGCGGAGGCCCCGTACTCTCCTTGACTGAACTCAAGGGTTACCGGTACACACCAAAGTGCCACATCAACGTAGCTGACTGCTTCAACCATGTCGGTATACCCCGCACAGTTCCCTCACAGCCTTGTTGCTACTTTCTAAGAAGGTATCCCCCAGATCCGGGTTAGGATCTATAGAACTCCCAAGACAGTACCCACAATTTAAAGCAAACAATTCAGACGATTGAAAACACAAGTGATCTTAGTCCTAAGGTACACCTCACTTTTCGAGGCAACTGGATCATGTCATGGACATAAGGACTTACTAAAACGTCCTGTACTCGACGACCACGTTTCGAAGGTAAGGTAACAGTGAGGCGTACCCTAGAAGTGGTGTGTGTATTTGTGTGTTGTTTTCATGTCAAGTTTATCTTTGATCAGGGCATTATTGTGAGCTACGCTCGTTTTTAATTAGCATGCATTCTTTCATACAAGTTAACAGTTAAAAGGGGTGCGGAAAGTAAACTGCGGAAATGTAAATCCTACGCTATTACAAGGCGCGGGTCTATACATCGCCAAATTACAAAGACCCGTTTAAAAAATGCGGAAAGTAAATAAAAAAACAGTAAAGGCCCTAATTACTATTACATATCCGGAACAGTTACATAACAATCAAAAATAAGGAATTAAAATTAAAATGTGTGCGAATAAAATTAAATCGGAATGTTTTAAGGGTTTTGACCCTTTTAAGAAAAAGAAATTAATTTTTGGTCTTTTTGGTAATTAAATGAAATTAAAAACTGATTAATGACTAATTAATTATTTTAATTACAAGAAAATATTATTTTGTTTTTTTATATTTTTTATGAAATAAAATAGAAAAAGAAATAAAATTCTAGGTTAACCTAAATCTAAATCTATTTTAATTATCAAAATGTTAAAATGGTTTAATTAAAAAACTAGTTCAATTATGGTTTATTTACAAAATAATAAATAATAATAATAATAAAAGTGTTAATTATATTTTTTTGGTTTTTTTATGAAAATGGTTAATTAAATTAGTTATTAGTAATAAAATAAAAGGGTTAAAAATAAAAGGAAATAACAAAAACAAATAAATAATAAAAGAAAAGAAATGAAAACCAAGGGGGTGTGGGCCAAATAGGAAGGGTGCAATCTGGAATTCAGGCCCATTGAGGCAAAGGCCTCGTTGACTTTTTTGATCATGCGCTTGCTTGCTGACTAGGGTGCATCATGGACTGCATATTCTGGCCTTCAGATTGGTCTTGAAGCCACTTGTCAAGCCTAAGCGTTGGGATGCATGGTGAGTCCTGGGACGTGCACTGCATGGAAACATGTGAAACAAAATAATAGAAATTATTTGGGGGGACCTGGGATTCGAACCCAGGTCCCAAGGATTACATGACACGCTAGCCACCACTGAAGCACTTTGACACATTTGTTAATAACATGCAAAACAAATATTATATGAAAACAAAGCCCATAATGCTGAAACACAAAAAATTGCGCGTGTGGATTTGAATACACCAACGCCTGCTTGCCACGTCCATCGTCTTCTACCTTTTCTGCAAAACAACAAACATATAGCGGGGGTTTTAAACCCCCACAAAATGCAGTAAAAAGAAAAATAGCGATTAGCTCCTCACACCCTATAAAAAGGGCGCGAATAGCTCATTGGATTCGTCTCATCTTTCTCAATTCAACCATGGCAGTTTGAGGTTCCAATTTTACAGTATGGGGAAATCCCCAATTTGAAGCTTGAAGAAACCTAAAATGTTTCAATGGTGAATCATGCTATAACGCAATTGAATCATCCTATTAGCTTCGGAAAGCCCCTAGCAACACAAAACAACAAAGAAAATGGATCAAATGCTTATGAAATGTGATATACGATTTTGAAAAATGAAGCAAACCGAAAGAGGTCTATGGCACGATTTCTTGAGTGATTGTGCTTGGTTCTGATTGCCAAAGCTTCCTAGGGATGCCAGGAATATGTTTGGATTGGAATGGAGGCTTGAGAGGCGCTGCAACTAGGTTTTCAGATTTGCTTTTTTGCTTGAAAATTTGAAAATGCGTTTGGCCGTTTGGGAGCTTCTTAGGTCGTGAATTCTATTGTGTCAGCTTGCATATATGTTATGTAGTGTGTTTCAATCAGAATTAAGGCCAATAACACAATGCATTCATGCTTGGGATTTTCCATAAACTCCATTGAAGCACTTTCCATTTTTGAGCCAAAATTTGAATTCTTGCTTCATTTAGGCCCTTGCAAGAAATTGGAATGGTCATGATGGTGATTCAAAGTTATTCAACACAAAATATTCCCTCTTATTAATTTTCTTGATTTTTATTTGATTTTAAAAGATTTAAAATGAATTAAATCAAATAAAATTAAATAAAAATGGAAAATTTAATTTTAAATCTTGAAATAATTTGTGGGACACGTGGGAAGCATGGCCAAGCTGAAACAAGTGGAAAAAGTGGGCCCCTTTTGTCAAAAATGAAATTTCAAGGATAATTGATTTTGGCCATTTCACAAAAATTTCCCAACTTCTCCAATGCATATCTTGCTCAATTTTGAAGTTATTAACATGTTCTTGGACATTTTGGAAAGGTCTTGAAGTCCTCTAACCAATTTATTTGATCCCATGTCATTTGGATTTACCAATCTCAAGTTATGGTCTTTGACTTAAAGTGCCTTTTTGTTGACTTTTGAAAATGACCTATAATGTTGAAATTGATAACTTTTTGTGAGAGCATTTCTTGGACTTGGAATGTGAAGTTGAATTGTAGGAAATGTCTTCCTCTTCAAGATGAGAATTGGATGGAATTTTTCTGATGAACCATGAAAAAGTTATGCCCTGGTCAAGTTACAGTTGACTTTTCAGCTGTCCAAAAATAGAAACTTTTGACATCTTGATGATTTTTGAGCCATTCTTGTGAAGTCATGGTCAAGATTTGATCAAATGATGATTGTGGCTTAAAAATAAGATGTTGACCAAAAATTTTGACTTTTGACTTCCAAATGACCATTTTGCCCCTGCAGTTGACTGTGAGGCAATTAGGGTTTTTTACTGTGCAACTTGACCTTGTGAGCCTTGAAACTTGACATGTAGGTGCTTGACAATGTTTATGAGCATATGGGACTTGATTGAGCCCCCTTGAAAACTTCAACTTCCTTGCAAGAACCAAAACCCTAGTTTGACTGGCTTAGGAGGATGGTTGACTGTGTAGCCCTTGAGTAGACTTTGAACCATTTGAGGTGATGCTTGTCAAAAATTTGAAGATTATGGGAGGGCAAATTTTGGGGTACAACAGTTGCCCCCTGTTCAATCTTCTTAGACCTGAGGATGTAGATTGGCGTGTGTGCCTTTCGTGATCCGAAGGTGGAAGATGATTGAACACTAGAGTGCCTAGAAATTTGCACTCACATAGTTGAGTATCAGCATCTCAGCAAAAGTACCTCTCTTCCCACAGAGTATTGTTCCCCAGCAAGGTCGCTAGAGTAATCTCCCCCACAGAGTAATCTCCAAGTTTATTCCCCAGCAGAGTCGCCAGTTCTGTGATCGGTGGATGTGGAACTGACTGTTTAATGCTGGATCGCGAAATGTCGCGGAAGCAAGAGTCGCCACCGTCTTTTATTTTCTCCAACATGGACAGGACAAAAGCACAACAAAATTCCTTATGAGATAATTTCTCGGTTCGGGAGGTAGATTTATAGAAAGGGAAGGTGTTAGCACCCTTTCTATCCATGGTTATCCATGGGCTCTTAGATACTTGCTCATTTGTGTTTTCAAAATGTTTGCTTTTCAATTGTGAGTGAGTTTGAAAAAGTTTCGTTTAAAGATTCCAGATCGACTCTTGTATCAGTCCTCAAGAGTGTTTGAAAAATTGTTTTGAAATCCTTTTGAAAGTGTCGGTGTGAAAAGAGTTTTGATTTGTCTTGAATTAGAGCAAGTATCTATGAGTCATCTACCTACCCTAAGGAATTAGGCTGTGTAAATGTCCTTAAGGTAGTGCCATCCCACCATTGAGAGGTAGGTAGCACCACCGTTGGAGGTGTTCGGGTCAATTCGAGGGTTAGGGACAGTGTGGTCACCAAAGCAATAGTAGGACACCTTAGAAGCTACCCTTATGCCATTGATCCTTTTTTGATTCCGAGGCAACCGTTTCGAGGCAACTGGATCATGTCATGGACATAAGGACTTACTAAAACGTCCTGTACTCGACGACCACGTTTCGAAGGTAAGGCAACAGTGAGGCGTACCCTAGAAGTGGTGTGTGTATTTGTGTGTTGTTTTCATGTCAAGTTTATCTTTGATCAGGGCATTATTGTGAGCTACGCTCGTTTTTAATTAGCATGCATTCTTTCATACAAGTTAACAGTTAAAAGGGGTGCGGAAAGTAAATTGCGGAAATGTAAATCCTACGCTATTACAAGGCGCGGGTCTATACATCGCCAAATTACAAAGACCCATTTAAAAAATGCAGAAAGTAAATAAAAAAACAGTAAAGGCCCTAATTACTATTACATATCCGGAACAGTTACATAACAATCAAAAATAAGGAATTAAAACTAAAATGCGCGCGAATAAAATTAAATCGGAATGTTCTAAGGGTTTTGACCCTTTTAAGAAAAAGAAATTAATTTTTGGTCTTTTTGGTAATTAAATGAAATTAAAAACTGATTAATGACTAATTAATTATTTTAATTACAAGAAAATATTTTTTTGTTTTTTTATATTTTTTATGAAATAAAATAGAAAAAGAAATAAAATTCTAGGTTAACCTAAATCTAAATCTATTTTAATTATCAAAATGTTAGAATGGCTTAATTAAAAAACTAGTTCAATTATGGTTTATTTACAAAATAATAAATAATAATAATAAAAGTGTTAATTATATTTTTTTGGTTTTTTTATGAAAATGGTTAATTAAATTAATTATTAGTAATAAAATAAAAGGGTTAAAAATAAAAGGAAATAACAAAAACAAATAAATAATAAAAGAAAAGAAATGAAAACCAAGGGGGTGTGGGCCAAATAGGAAGGGTGCAATCTGGAATTCAGGCCCATTGAGGCAAAGGCCTCGTTGACTTTTTTGATCATGCGCTTGCTTGCTGACTAGGGTGCATCATGAACTGCATATTCTGGCCTTCCGATTGGTCTTGAAGCCACTTGTCAAGCCTAAGCGTTGGGATGCATGGTGAGCCCTGGGACGTGCACTGCATGGAAACATGTGAAACAAAATAATAGAAATTATTTGGGGGGACCTGGGATTCGAACCCAGGTCCCAAGGATTACATGACACGCTAGCCACCACTGAAGCACTTTGACACATTTGTTAATAACATGCAAAACAAATATTATATGAAATCAAAGCCCATAATGCTGAAACACAAAAAATTGCGCGCGTGGATTTGAATACACCAACGCCTGCTTGCCACGTCCATCGTCTTCTACCTTTTCTGCAAAACAACAAACATATAGCGGGGGTTTTAAACCCCCACAAAATGCAGTAAAAAGAAAAATAGCGATTAGCTCCTCACACCCTATAAAAAGGGCGCGAATAGCTCATTGGATTCGTCTCATCTTTCTCAATTCAACCATGGCAGTTTGAGGTTCCAATTTTACAGTATGGGGAAATCCCCAATTTGAAGCTTGAAGAAACCTAAAATGTTTCAATGGTGAATCATGCTATAACGCATTAGAATGCAATTGAATCATCATATTAGCTTCAGAAATCCCCTAGCAACACAAAACAACAAAGAAAATGGATCAAATGCTTATGAAATGTGATATACGATTTTGAAAAATGAAGCAAACCGAAAGAGGTCTATGGCACGATTTCTTGAGTGATTATGCTTGGTTCTGATTGCCAAAGCTTCCTAGGGATGCCAGGAATATGTTTGGATTGGAATGGAGGCTTGAGAGGCGCTGCAACTAGGTTTTCAGATTTGCTTTTTTGCTTGAAAATTTGAAAATGCGTTTGGCCGTTTGGGAGCTTCTTAGGTCGTGAATTCTATTGTGTCAGCTTGCATATATGTTATGTAGTGTGTTTCAATCAGAATTAAGGCCAATAACACAATGCATTCATGCTTGGGATTTTCCATAAACTCCATTGAAGCACTTTCCATTTTTGAGCCAAAATTTGAATTCTTGCTTCATTTAGGCCCTTGCACGAAATTGGAATGGTCATGATGGTGATTCAAAGTTATTCAACACAAAATATTCCCTCTTACTAATTTTCTTGATTTTTATTTGATTTTAAAAGATTTAAAATGAATTAAATCAAATAAAATTAAATAAAAATGGAAAAATTAATTTTAAATCTTGAAATAATTTGTGGCACACGTGGGAAGTATGTCCAAGCTGAAACAAGTGGAAAAAGTTGGCCCCTTTTGTCAAAAATGAAATTTCAAGGATAATTGATTTTGGCCATTTCACAAAAATTTCCCAACTTCTCCAATGCATATCTTGCTCAATTTTGAAGTTATGAACATGTTCTTGGACATTTTGGAAAGATCTTGAAGTCCTCTAACCAATGTCTTTGGTCCCATGTCATTTTGATTTACCAATCTCAAGTTATGGTCTTTGACTTAAAGTGCCTTTTTGTTGACTTTTGAAAATGACCTATAATGTTGAAATTGATAACTTTTTGTGAGAGCATTTATTGGACTTGGAATGTGAAGATGAATTGTAGGAAATGTCTTCCCCTTCAAGATGAGCATTGGATGGGATTTTTCTGATGAACCATGAAAAAGTTATGCCCTGGTCAAGTTACAGTTGACTTTTCAACTGTCCAAAAATAGAAACTTTTGACATCTTGATGATTTTTGAGCCATTCTTGTGAAGTCATGGTCAAGATTTGACCAAATGATGATTGTGGCTTCAAAATAAGATGTTGACCAAAATTTTTGACTTTTGACTTCCAAATGACCATTTTGCCCCTACAGTTGACTGTGAGGCAATTAGGGTTTTTGACTGTGCAACTTGACCTTGTGAGCCTTGAAACTTGACATGTAGGTGCTTGACAATGTTTATGAGCATATGGGACTTGATTGAGCCCCCTTGAAAACTTCAACTTCCTTGCAAGAACCAAAACCCTAGTTTGACTGGCTTAGGAGGATGGTTGACTGTGTAGCCCTTGAGTAGACTTTGAACCATTTGAGGTGATGCTTGTCAAAAATTTGAAGATTATGGGAGGGAAAATTTTGGGGTACAACAGAAGCGTACTAGCAGATCATTTGTCCCATCAAGCTATGGATGATTATCAGTCTATGAACTTCGACTTCCCTGATGAGAACATCATGCTGGTAACCGACTCTGCGAAACCTGGATCGTATGACGGATCTGGACAAGGATCCCGATGGACTATGGTCTTAGATGGGGCTTCCAATGCCTTGGGAAACGGTATTGGTGATGTGATCATCTGTCCTAAAGGTTGCCACACTCCTTTCACTGCCAGACTATGCTTCGATTGCACGAACAATATGGTCGAGAGTACGAAGCATGCATTTTGGGTCTGAAAGCTGCCATTGACTTGAGGATCAAGCATTTGAATGTGTTTGTGGATTCCGCTCTAGTGATTATCCAAGTAAAAGGAGATTGGGACACTAAGCACCCAAATCTCATCCCTTACAAGGAACTTATGCTATCCCTGATTCCCTACTTCGAAGAGATCACTTTTGAGCACTTCCCTAGGGAAGAAAATCAGCTGGCTGACGCCTTGGCAACCATGTCTTCAATGTTCAAGGTCAGATGGGACAATGAATCCCCTATGATTACGATTGAAAGATTCGACGAACCTGCACATTGTTGTGAGCTTGATATTGACGCAGAAAAACCTTGGTACCATGAGGTGATGAGATACCTTGAAGCACAAGAGTATCCCGAGGGAGCATCCATCAATGACAGAAAGTTCTTACGAAGATTTGAAACCAAATTCTTCCTAAGTAACGGACTATTATACAATCGCAACCATGACTCTACTCTGCTCCGATGTATGGACAAGAAGGAGGCAGAGTAAATTATGGAAGACTTGCACGATGGTCTATTTGGCACTCACTTACGTGGACATACGATGGCCAAGAAAATCCTAAGAGCTGGCTACTATTGGTCAACAATGGAGACTGATTGCCATCAACATTCAAGAACTTGTCACAAATGCCAAATCTATGCTGACAAGATCCATGTGCCTCATATCCCTCTGAACGTCATGACCGCTCCATGGCCATTTGCAATGTGGGGCGTTGACTTGATTGGAGAAATCAAACCCACCGCTTCCAATGGACATCGCTTCATTCTGGTCGCTATTGATTACTTCACCAAGTGGGTCAAAGCCGCTTCATTCGCCTCAGTCACCAAGAATGTTATATCCAGATTCACCAAACACAACCTTATATGCCGCTATGGTATCCCCGAAAGGATCATCACCGACAATGGGACTAACCTCAACAATGTTATGATTACCAAACTTTACACTCAGTTCAAGATCAAGTATCACAATTTTTCTCCTTATAGACCTAAAATGAATAGCGCAGTCGAAGCAGCCAACAAAAATATCAAGAATATTGTGCAAAAAATGGTAGTGACATACAAGGATTGGCATAAGATGTAACTGTTTGCTCTTCACAGCTACCGTACTTCAGCTAGAACATCAACTGGGCCAACTCCCTTTTCTTTGGTCTATGGCATGGAAGTTGTTTTGCCAGTGGAAGTTCAGATTCCCTCACTAAGGATTATGAATGAAGCAGGCTTAGGAAAAGACGAGTGGGTTAATACGAGATTGGATCAGCTGAACTTTATCGATGAAAAATGACTGGATGCTGGTTAGCATGGTCAAACGTACCAAAACGTATGATCAAGGCTTTCAACAAAAAGATCAAGCCTCAAGTATACCAAGTTGGTGACTTGGTGATAAAACGCATCATTCTACTACAAGGAGACCCCAGAGGCAAATGGACTCCCACCTACGAAGGGCCATTTGTTGTCAAGAGAGTGTTCTCTGGCGGTGCCATGATGCTGACTACCATGGATGGTGAAGACTTCCCACATCCTATAAACACAGACATAGTCCAAAAATACTATGCATAAGAGACCCTAGGTTGACACACCTAGGAAAAATAAGGGCATCCCAACAAACCAAAAGGTTTGGGCAAAAATTAGGGATATATGCAAAAGATTGTACACCTGGCAAGTTGAAAACCCGAGAGGGCGACTTGGGCAAAAATGGGTATCCTGGTGGGCTGAAAACCCGAAAGGCGGTCCAGACAAAAGTTAAGGATTGAAAGCGTATGACTATGTCCCGTGGAATCACCACTGTCAACTTTATCACCAAGGTCCGAGTTCAAACGGTCCAAGATCAATCCAATCAACTTCTATCAACGGCAAGGGGAATTCAAAGACATTGGGGAAATAATAGATTTGGAATGCAATGAGATCATTTCCAAATGGCTATTTGTTTTGTTTTCAATATTTTTTTTCCTTTAGACGATTTCCTCTTACTAGGATCTCCGTCTCTTTGTACAAAAAATGCCCATTCATGGGAAAAATATCAATACAAATATACTTTGAAGTGAAAACTTTATGTTTTAATTTTGAATGAAAATTTGTCCAATGACTAAAATTGAACGAACATATGCATATGAACATAATTAAAACTATTTGGCACATGTGTCCTGACTAAGTAGTAGTAATGTATATGGAATACCCCCGCAGAGTTTATTTTCATTAACATTATCCCCTACAAGACGGTTACAGTAAACCAATCCTTAACAAAGTTACCCATAAAATCTCTTTGCATAGGATAATCTCAAGCCAGAGACTCAATCTCTCGGCAAAATTCCCCAGCTTAGTCTATCCTCCCCAGCCGAGTCTGTATTCCCCCGGCATAGTCTATCTTCCTCAGATGAGCCTGTTATCCCCGGTTGAGTGTGTCCTCCCCAAGCTAAGTCTGTCCTCCCTGACTAAGTCTACACTCTCCAGCTTGAGTTTTCCTTTCAGACTATTGCAAATCATAGGGCCACAACCCCTAATCCCCAGTAAAGTCGTCAACAAAACCTTTACTATCTCCACAAGATACTATGAAGCCTGGACTCGACCAGATAATAGTGCAACTTTCAAATGCTATGAAGCCTGGACCCAACCAGATAATAGTTTAACCCTTTAAAGATATAGAAGAACCTTGACTCAACTAGACCAAGGTTTAACTTCTTTTCCCCAATAGAGTTTACCTCTACCCCAACAAGTTATTGTGAAGCCTGGATCCGATCAGATAACAATTCCCCTCAGAAATTTGTTGTGAAACCTGGAATCCGACCAGATAATAACTAAATCCCCAAGTCGTTTATTGTGAAGCCTGGACCAGACCAGATAACAATTAACCTCATCCACCTCAGAAATCTGCAAAGCCTGGAATCCAACCATATAGAGGTTCAATGTCATTAAGTTACTGTAAAGCCTGGACCCGACTAGATATCAGCTCAACTTCGTCTTTTCAAGCAAGTTATTATGAAGCCTGGAGCCCGACCAGATAACAACTAGCTACAACGCCAGTAAGACACTATGAAGCCTGGACCCGACCAAATAATAGTATAACTTTTCAAAAACTATGGAGCTTGTACCCGACCAGATAGTAGTTACCATTTCAAAGTTACTATGAAGCCTGGACCCAACCAGATATCAGTTCAACTTCATCCATTCTAGAAAGTTACTGCAAAGCTTGGATTCAACCAGATAACAGTTAACTTCCTTATCAAGTTATTGTGAAGCCTGGATCCGACCATATAACAATTCAATTTCAAGAAATCTTCTGCGAAGCCTGGAATCTGACCAGATAACAGATAATTTATTCTTCCCCAATAAGTTACTGTGAAGCCTGGATCCGACCAGATAGCAGTTGACTTCATTATCCTCAGCAAATTGTGAAGCCTATACCCTACCAGATAACAGCTGACATGCAAGAGATATTCCCCAACAGAAGCATCCTTTCGAAAAAGTTTGAAGATATGTATATTCTTCATCCCCAACAGCAATCCGAGATTCAACTTCCCAGGAATTCCTTAGCAGCAGTCAGTGATTTATTTTCCCGGACAAATATGCATCCCACATTCATACATCATAGCATATACATATAAAATGCATTTAGCATGATCTCATTCATCTTGTGAACATTATGCATACATCTACATTTAACTAACCTCTTTTTCCCACAGGTAGAACATCAAGTTTTAGTCTAAATTGTCCAAAGATTTGTGCTGATACTTCTCCCAGTGTTTACCAACATCCCTCCAAATGGCATCTATAAGCCCATTCATGATACACCTTCGAGTGCAAATTTCTAGGCACTCTAGTGTTCAATCATCTTCCACCTTCAAGTCACGAATGGAGGATCCGCCAATCTAACTCTTCAGGTTTAAGAAGATTGAACAGGGGAAGATGTTGTACCCCAAAATTTTCCCTCTCATTTCTCAAGTAATCTCTCATAAGATCTCCTTTGGTTCAAGACTACACAAGGGTTGATCAGCTCAAGACACCTCCTCAAGCACTAATGACTGAAAATTAGGGTTTGAGATTACACAAAAGATAAATGGACTTTTAATGCCTCATATGGATTTCATGAATCATTTTGGACCCTCTAGATTTATCATGACAAGTTTCAAGACTTGGATCACATTTTTGCTCAGTCAATTGATCAGTTGACTTAAAAATCAGTTGTATTGGGGAAAAAGTCAACTGTGGTCAATTTACAGTCAAACTTCATAATTTTTGGTCCATATCAACATTATGAACTCATATATGTCATTTGATCAAGTTTGGATCACAACTCCTCAATAAATTTGATCAGATCATCAAAAGGGCAAATGGTCAAAATTAGGGTTTTGACTGAGAAGGTGTAATTTCTGATTTTTGACCTAGAAAATGATTGATTGGTTTGAGTTATGATCTCAAGTTTTAAAATACTTAATTTTAACCTAATGGCATGGCTCAAAACATTCCTCAAGATCAATTGATTGACAGTTGATTTTCAGTCAACTGATCAAAAGTCAACTGTACATTAAAAAGTCAAACTTTGACTTTTTGTTCAAAATCAAGTACCAAAGATCACAATTCATCAAAACATGTCAAAATATGAAAAATTTTCATCAAGAAATAAAAAATTCAAGATTTCATTGTGAAAAGTCAAAATATCTAAACTTAGAAATTTTTCTAAGTGTTGAAAATTTCATATTTTTTCATAACTTTGAGCCAAATTTCAATCATGATGCAAGATGATTCAAAAGAAACTTACAACATGAAATTTTTAGATCTAAATAAGATATAAAACATTGTAGAATACAACTTCTACTAGAAATGCATGAATTTCAAGTTATGATTTTGTGAATACATGTTCATGAAATTTGGAAACTTAGTGAAATTTTGTCCTAGTTTAGGCAGGATTTTGACCTAACTTCATGGAACTTTTTCACATAGTTCCAAGATGAATTTTCAAAAATGTACAACATATAGGTTGTATAGGATATTACAAGCTTTCAAAAATGTCCAAGGACTCACTGATATCATGTTTGAGCAAGGATAATCGAAGGCAAGAAGTTAGGGTTTTCAAACTTGAATTACAAGCCATTTTGTGAAGAACACAGGAACCAAATCCATGCTAGGCTGCATAATCTTTGCTTTGCATGCCTCAAAATTGTTTGTCACTCCATAATTAATTTTTTTCACAACTGATAGGGTCATTTTCCAAACATTTGAGCCATTATCCAAGTTGCATTTCCATTAATGGCGCACAGTAACATTGTCATTCTAGTAAAAAGGCTTTAATCACAAAGTCAACTTGTCTTGAGCTTTGTATTTGTTCTTTCTGCACAAGCATCCTCTACACAATCATATAAGCATGTTTAAAGTTCCTAACCACTCTAGATAGCTTTTTACTTGTGCATTGGAACCACACTTCTCAAGCTTTCTTCAATATCAAGCAAAAAGCCATAACATGTGAACTTGTACTTATGATCATCCCAATCTCTCAAAACCTTTTCTTATACATTGAGACACTATCATGCAATCTAACACACGAGCTTGAACACCCTAAAACACTCCCAAACTCCCTCTATCTAGAAATTGCTTCAAAACACCATTGTTGTGCAAGTTCTGACTTTACACATCAAACTCATATCTCCCTCATGCGTTTTTGGCCTTTTAGTTTCTAAAGCTTCCTTACATAAAATACAAACCATCCCACACCCTGTTACATGACTGTAACATCATCTTCATCAACTTCCATAGCCAAAAACAGAGCCTTACAGTTGGACTTCTCCAGACCATTCCAGCCACTCTCAACTCAAGCTAAGCATTACATTAGCTTCCTAGAGACTCAAGGAAGCTAACCTGGTCATTGCAGCACCTTGAATCAAGCTCAAACTCAATTCACGATTTCCAGTTTTGAGGTATTTTATTTAAACTTCTATCTTCTCATTTAGGCATTATTAGGCTTGTATTTGTGAAGATAAAATGTAGACATCATTGCCCTGAAACCATACATGTCCATAGATTTCATTTATGTTGCTTGAGTAGGGAGAATTTTGAGTTTGAACCTCTGAAAATATTTAGGTCAGAATTTGGTACTGTTAGAAATTCATGCTCATCTTTGAGAATTAGCATAAGTTATTTACATATTCAGAATCGTGAGGAAATTTCTAACAAGTTTGATGTTGGAAGTTTTGTGAATGGATGAGAAATGAGTGAGTTACAAGATCCATGGCTAGAGGTTGAAGATAAAGTTCATTCAGGACTTAACTTAGATTATATATTTATTGTTTTGTTTATATCAACGGATGTATCACCACCCCAGTAATTAAAGCGCGCGCCTTTCACCTTTAGGACCTGGGTTCGAGCCTCATCGTCCATTTTGTGATTTTATTTACATTTCTCAGTCTCTTTTTTTTTTGCAGCCAGGCGCTGGGCCTCCCTCATTGGACTTTTGTCCTTTTTGCTAACTTCTCACCCCCTGTTTACTATTGTATACTGGCCCAATCCCTTTATATTTTCATTTTTTTATTTATTTTATTTTTCTTATTTAATTTTTTATTTTCAGTTTTATTATTTGTATTACTATTATTGTTATTATTATTATCATTATTATCATTATTATTTTTATTAATAAAAATCAAAAAAATATTATTATTATTATTTTCATACTTATTATTCTATTTATAAAAAATAAAAAGAAAAAAAACATTTTCTTAACAAATTAATTTATTTCTTTTATAATAAATTTTTAGACTTAGGTTTAATTATTATATTATTTTATTTTATTAATTAAAATTAATTTAGAACTTAGGTTTCTTTTTTAATTAATTTTCATATTATTTTTAATTTAAAACCTTTTCATAAAAAACCCTAAAAAATCCTTTTTTTAGTTAATTTCTTTTCTTAATTAGTTTAAATTAATTTTATTTAATTTTCATTAATCATTTTCTTAATTAGGTTAAAACTCTTTCCTAAGTTCCAAACAAAATCATTTCTTTTTCCATTTGCATTTGTATATTATTTATTCAATTATTGTACATTGATTCAATATGGTTGTAATAGATAATTAGGTTTAATTTTCTTGCAAGATCCCTATTTATAAATTTGTACACCCCCCTAATGATGTAATAGCTTAGTATTTTTACTTTCCGCAATTTATCGCTTTATATAAATGCTAGTAATTAGGGTTTGTATGGAAAGATAAAATCAACAAGTTAGCAAACCCTAATTCAAGACAAAAAATGCATGTAAATCAACACACTTGCACACTTGCACCCTTAGGGTAATTCCACTTTGTTTCCTTACAAAAATGGCCATATTATGCATGTGGGATATCTTAGCAAAAAGCAATCAAAATACAAGATCATAGTCCCTCGATGACACTATCAAATGTTTCCTTTCAAAATGATCTTAGTCCCTCGAAGAGAATTGCTAACATATTTCACAATATTTCCATCATGGCTATACGATGACCCACTCCCGTCCCTTTACATCCAAAGATAAGGCTTCTTACCAAATTAATGGTAAGATAGCAATATAAAAGGAAAGGAAGAAATGAACTAAGAATTTTGAGTAGGTAGATTGTTCCTAGTCGCTTTCTCAATTTTAAGTCAAACACTCTTGCTTATCTTCAAAACAAACACCAACACTTTCAAAACATTTTTCAAACTTGAAACATTTTCAAAAGCTCAACACTTTGTATACGTTCTTACGAACGAGAACTATTACAAAGTTTTCCTAAACGATGGCGCCTTTTCAAAATACATTCAAAAACCACACAAAGCACATTTTCAAACAAAAGAAAGTGATCTAGCAAGCAACTAAGAGCCCATAGATAACTATGGATAAAAAGGGTATTAACACCTTCCCTTATCATAATCTACCCCCCGAACTCAAGAAACAATCTCAAAGGTCTTTCCTGTTCTTTTCAGCCTTTCCTTTTGGATAAAATAAAAGTCGGTGGCGACTCTTGCTAACCGTAACATTTACGATAAAATGCAAAACACCCAAGTCATTTCTCCCACTGTATCACATGTAGTATGCCAATTTTCATCTCTGAATTCCTCGCATTGGCTTGGTGAGCAAATTGAGCATTCTGTCTTGGACTATTTATGCAAGGACCTCTAGGTGGAGGTGGTGGATCCGCCATAACTTCTTTTAGATTTTGGAGTGTTGAAGAAGTAGATGCTTCCTCTCTTTCTTTCCTTTCTCTAGATAGCTTTCTCCTCCTTCGTGTCTTTCTATTAAGTCTTCTACAAGTGCTTTTGATTTCAGGATCAAAAAGGAGTTGGTCTTCAGAAACACTTCCTCGCATAAACAAAAGTCTGAAAATACTAACCAAACGAGTGAAAAAAATAAGAGATTTAAAATTTTATAATTTAACTTAAAACAGTAAAGATATTTCAATGCTTTCAATATCAAATGCCGATCTCCTACAACGATGTTATTTTGTTGTACGTATTTTCAACACAAGTATTTTATATTATCGTTTTCCTCAGGGATTGGTGTGATATTACCGTCGTTCTATCGTTATAATCGTTTTAAGCTTAAGTTTCATAAAAGGGTTTGATGTTGGTTTTAGTAACGGAAAATTATGATTTCATTTAGGAAAACAAAGTTTTGGTTTCAAATGTTTGTAAAAGCGTGTCAAGATTAGGGCTCAATAATCTCTTTCAGACGTATTTTCTCAATCAAGTATGTGAACTCATTAATCATAAATATAATCACATATCCTCTCAAGATGTTTCATCTCTAAAACAAAATATGAGTTTTATCAAATTGATCTTTAGATGATCTCTCTATCCAACTATCAATTTGATAACTTTAAAAGCTCAATATTAAGTGAATATCAACTTACAAAACTATGTCTAGAAATTATTCATTGATAAGTGAAAACCTAGGTCTAGATATGAACATACTTCTCAATAATGATCAACTCAAATATAAACCATAAAATAAGAATTTTCACCATATATTTATCATGAAGATATTCACATACAAATGATCAAGCTAAATACATACAAAAAGGGAGATTATCTACCTCTAATCTTCACACCAAGAATGATTTAGCTACCCACCACCATGGTAGTTTGCTCAACAAGAAAAGTATGGAGCTTGATGAACATCAACAAGAAAATATCAAAGATTTGAGGTAGAAATCTTTGATCTTGAGTTACAAAATGACAAAAGTTGTTTCTTAGCCCTAAAAAACTGATTTTGCTATGTTGTACAAGAGTTGATGCCCAAAATATCACAAAAGTAGCTATTTATACAAGTACCCAAAAAGTGAGTCCCGCTAAGCGACCAGGGCGCGCTAAGCATGCTCAGCGCAAAAATTACTAACTATGTTTCAGTGGACCGTGCTAAGCGGGATAAGGCTGCTTAGCGGGACCAAAAAAATAGTCATTCTGCCAAATGCGTAAAACACCAAAAGCACGCTGTAACTTACGCTTAGTGCACTAGCTTGAACAAAAGTCCCATTTTTGACTTGTTGCACCATATTCTTGGCTCTAGCTTGCCCAAAGTTCCAATGCTCCAATGTTCCAACATCAAAACCTACAAAATGAACAAAAAAACTAAGTAAACAAAGTGATGTATCTTAAAAACTATATAATTGCTTATTTATATCTATTTATAACTTAAACACAACTAATCATCAAAAATAGAATGCGAAGAACACAAAATTTTCTACAAATATATCAACAAATTTGTCCCTAACAGCATGATAAGCCTATACAAATTACTATTGATAGAAGGGCTGATGACAACACCCAGGAGGGTAGATGGATCTTTGATAGGGGCAAGAGGTGGGAGACCACCTGGAGTTGTTCAAATTGTGTGTTTCCATCTAAGTTTTCTAGTGTGTGTGTGTGTTTTCATCAGAGTTTCTAAGATTGTGTGTTTTCATCTGTGTTATTGCTTGGGTACAATATGTGTGCTTCCAATTTGTTTTTACATTTATTCAGTTTTTATCAATTTTTGGCTAAAAAGGGAATGTAAAGTGTTAGTGTGTTGTGTTTGTCCCGCTGTTATGACACATGTCTTGACATGTTGATTAACATACTGATATGACTATACTACTACTAAGGGGAGAGTAGTGATTGTGGTTGCTTGTTGTATGCAACTATTTATGATGAGCATGATAGTATGTCATGCGTGTTTGGTGCTTCTACTGATATTGTTACTGTTGATGTGGTTGTGTGGAGGATGTCTTACCAGATGTTCTAACATCCTGTCTGTTCGTGTTGTGTGGAAATCCTGATGTGAGGTTATTTTTATCTTTTGCTGCATGTGTCTATGATGTGTGAACCTGAAAAGTTCATATTGGATTTTCTTGTGATTTGGGGTTTCCCTTGAGAGGGAGTACTAATCATGTGTGAAGGGAGAGTAATGGACCTGTCTAATCTGTCTAGCTCTTGTGTTGTGTTGGAGTTGTATTGTGTGATGTCAGACCAAATGTCTGGACATCTTGAAGGTGGTAATCTGTAACTGCATGTAATCTTTGATATATGTTTCTATTGCAGTTTGTAGAAAGCTTACATGTTTGCATGTAGCTTTTGTTTTATGGTTGTGATTTAATTCCTCTCTCCAGAATGATTGTGCTAAGGTTGTTTTAGCAAAAAATTTCCAAATAGGGAGATTGTTAGATCCATAGTTTTATGATTGACATAAATTTTGCTAAGACATGGTTTTTAACTGATGTTGAGCAAGATGTCACAATATCTTGACCAACTGTCATGACATATTCTGCTTTCATGTATATCAGGCAGATGTTAAGCTATATGTCTTGACATCTTGACCTATTGTACAACAGATGTTGTTGTTATATCTCTTGACATATTTGATTTGATTTTATGAGATCCTTTTGAATATGTCTCATTGATTTTTGCAGGTCAAGAAGATTTTATTAGGAACAATGCAAACTTGATTTGGTTTCATTAAAAAGGATCTTGGAGACTTTTTAGGAAACTTTGAAGATTTGTTCCTATTTTTGTGTGAAGATCTTGTAGCTGATTTAAAACAAAATATTAGATTTGATTGAAGAGTCCAATCTCATTCTGCAAGAGTCTATAAATAATGACTTGTTAAATCTAAAATAGCAAGCATTCATGTAACACCCTCTAAAAACCCCGAATAAATTTTCGCAATTAATTAAAATCATATTTTCAGAGTACATGTACTAACGAGGATGCTACAATTCTCTTTTAATAAAACAAATTCCTGTCATGCATAATCTTAGTAGTAACTCATACATGTTTACACAGCGGAATAATTTATTTAATAAAACCAATGTCATAATATTTTTCAAAATCATCAGGGATTAACACCTGGAAAAATGTCAACATCATATTATAACAAATATAAGGAAATAAACGAGTCTGACTAAAGCAGCTCGACAAACAAACGTTCCCGGAGTTACAACTACCAGAGCATGACCCGGACAATACTAAAACGGAAATAAACTAGAAACCACAAGCCTTCGCCAAGCACCTGAACGAAGCTCCTCAATCTGAAATATTCAACAGTAAGGGTGAGCATCTCAATTCTACATTTGATTATACGTTCATAACAATCAGTTCAGGAAATCATAAGCATCACCCAATAATTAGCATATTTCATAGTTCACAAAAACCTTTACAATTCATATACCCATGATATATTACTTTTCATATCTGCAAATAATCATCAAAACATCGTCAACCATTTAGCAATCATACGTGCATACAAACAATCAAATACAACATTGGAAACATCATCCATTCATGTTATATTCAAGGTAATGCAACACACCCATGCATGTGGTACCACTTCACCGCCCCATTAAATCTCGGGTCACGGATAACTCACCGTTCCATTATATCGCGGACACGGCTACCACCTCAACGTTCCATTAAATCGCGGACACGTATATTGGCCACCATGTTAATTCCACACAATGGGAATTAACAAATGCAACATGATATGTAAGTATGTAACACTCAGCATACTATGAACATCAATCAACATATCATGCAACATCAACAACGTCAAATCATAACAAGATATGGATAGCATGTAATCACTCAGCATACTATTTAAACATCAATCATATCAAGTCATATCATAATTCATGCTCGATAACATTATCCAAAAGCATGGCAATAAAATCCACAATAACGCACAAAAAGCAAAATTCAGAAAAATCAACACAGCAGAGCAACACGGGTGCCCGTGTTGTGCAACACGGCCCGTGTTGCTGAACGCGTCCAGAAAATACACATTTTCTTTTTCTCATTACAGGGGACCTAACACGGGTGCCCGTGTTGTGCAACACGGCCCGTGTTGTGCAACCAGAAGAACAACCAGAAGAGCAACACGGGTGCCCGTGTTGTGCAACACGGCCCGTGTTGCTGAGCGCGTACAGAAATTTCCTGTATCTGCAGCAGCTCAGAAACAGCAGCCAAACGCGGGAAAACGCCAGCCAAAACACGCATTTCGGTACCCAACGACATCGAGTTTGTATAAATCAAAACAACACCTCAATTTCCTAAATTCCAACAATCGTTATAGTAACCTTAACCGTGATTACTCGTCCTTTTTAGGGAATTTCTGACAACATTAAGGTTATCCCTAAACCTCTAAGGTAAATTCACGATCATGCAGATATACTCCCAATCCACCATTTGGAACCTAAAATTCCTAATCGATTCATAAAAAAATTGGGAACCTAACCCTTTTCTAACAAGGTTCAATCCTAAGGGTACCGATTCCTACTAACCTATAACAATTGGGGTTTTTCCCTACGATTACCCAAATCAACCGTACATAAACCCATAAACAAAGGTAAATCGAGTAATAGCCCCCCTTACCTTATCAATTAGCAGCTTTGAACTTTTTGAGCGATGGTCTTCGTTCTTCGTCCTTCGTTCCTTCAGAGCTCTATTTCCCCAAATCCCAACTTCTGTTTATCGTGGAAAAAATGAGAAAGTAACTTGAGTTCCAAAACATAACTTTACTTCTTTTTCACCCCCACTCTTTACTAACAACATCCGAGCCCAATAACTTAAAAAACTCATCATTTCTTATTTCTTTTATTTTCCTCCATATTTCAAAATAAATAATTCCTCTTTATTTTATTAATTCCAATAAAATAATTTCCCAAATTTAAATAAATTAAATAATTGAAACTGGGGTGTTACAACTCTCCCCCACTAAAAGAGTTTTCATCCTCGAAAACATACCTTAGACGAACAGTTCCGGATAAGCCTCTTTCATCTGGCTCTCCAGCTCCCAAGTGATATTTCCATCTGCCGGACCTCCCCAAGTAACCTTCACTAATGCTATCTCTTTACCTCTTAACTGTTTCACTTCCCGATCTTCTATCCTCATAGGCAATGTTTCTACTGTCAGGTTATCTCTCACCTGTACATCGTCTATTTGGATTACATGAGATGGGTCTGGAATGTATCTCCTCAGCTGAGAAACATGAAAAACATCGTGCAAATTCGCAAGTCTCGGAGGTAAAGCAATATGATAAGCAACTTCTCCAACTCTTTCCGTAATCTGAAACGGACCAATAAAACGTGGAGTCAACTTCTTAGATTTCAACGCTCGACCAATACCTGTCATCGGGGTAACTCTCATAAACACATGATCTCCAGCACTGAATTCTAAATTCTTTCTCCTCTTATCATGATAACTTTTCTGACGACTCTGAGAAGCTCTCATCTTCTTTTGAATCAGTTTGATCTTTTCAGTAGTCTGCTGAACAATCTCTGGCCCAACTACCGAACTCTCTCCAGACTCATACCAACACAAAGGTGTTCTACACCGTCTACCATACAATGCCTCAAACGGAGCCATACCAATACTCGAATGGTAACTATTGTTATAAGTAAATTCAATCAATGGCAAATAGCTATCCCAAGCTCCACCCTTCTCTAAAACACAAGCACGCAATAAATCTTCTAACGATTGAATCGTCCTCTCCGTCTGTCCATCAGTCTGAGGATGGTAAGCTGAACTCAACCTCAATTTAGTACCCAAAGCCTTCTGCAATCCTTCCCAAAATTTCGAAGTGAATCTCGGATCTCTATCTGACACAATACTAGAAGGAACTCCATGCAAACTCACTATTTTCTCAATATATAACTGTGCCAATCTCTCCATCGAGTAATCCATTCGCACCGGTATAAAATGAGCAGACTTAGTCAACCTATCCACAACGACCCATATCGCTTCACAATTCATAGGAGTCCTCGGCAACCCAGATACGAAATCCATAGAAATACTATCCCACTTCCATTCTGGAATAAACATTGGTTGCATAAATCCAGACGGCTTCTGATGCTCAATCTTCGATTTCTGACAGATTAAACATGCATACACAAATTCAGCTATTTCCTTTTTCATTCCCGGCCACCAAAACAATTTCTTCAAATCATGATACATTTTCGTGGCACCCGGATGAATACTCATCCCACTGCGATGTCCTTCCTCTAATATACTCTTCTTGATTTCCGCGACATTAGGAACACAAACTCTATCGCCAAATCTCATAACATCATTTTCATCAATTCTAAACTCACCACCTTGACCTTGGTTGATCAATGTCAATTTATCAACTAAATTAACATCAGATTTTTGCCCGATCCTGATTTCTTCTAGAATACCACTAGTAAGTTTCAACATACCCAAACGAACACACTTCGGAGCACTTTCACAAACTAAACTCAAATCTCGGAATTGTTCAATTAAATCCAATTCACGAACCATCATCATAGACATATGCAAGGATTTCCTGCTCAAAGCATCTGCAACCACATTTGCCTTACCAGGATGGTAATTCAAGCCAAAATCATAATCTTTGAGGAATTCTAACCACCTTCTTTGCCTCATATTGAGCTCTTTCTGATCAAAAAGATACTTCAAACTCTTATGATCACTATACACTTCAAATCTCGAACCATACAGATAATGTCTCCACAATTTCAAGACAAACACAACTGCTGCCAACTCTAAGTCATGAGTAGGATAGTTCCTTTCATGAACCTTCAACTGTCTCGAAGCATACGCAACTACCTGCTGATTCTGCATTAAAACACCACCTAAACCCAATAGAGATGCATCGCAATAGACCACAAAAGATTCCACCGGATTCGGCAAAATCAGAATAGGAGCACTAGTCAATCTCCGCTTCAATTCTTGGAAACCTTTCTCACAATCAGAATCCCAAATAAACGCTTGTCCTTTACGAGTCAATTTTGTCAACGGCAATGCTAACTTTGAGAATCCTTCGATAAACTTTCTGTAATAACCTGCAAGACCAAGAAAACTTCTGATTTCAGAAACAGTCTTCGGCGCTTCCCACTGAGATACTGCTTCTACTTTGGTAGGATCCACTGCAATACCATTCTTAGAAATCACATGTCCAAGAAAACTAACTTCATTCAGCCAGAACTCACATTTGGACAACTTTGCATACAACTTCCTATCTTTCAACAACTCTAACACAATTCTGAGATGTTCCGCATGCTCTTTGTCGTTCTTGGAATAAATCAGAATGTCATCAATAAAAACCACAACAAACTTATCCAGATACGGATGAAAAATCATGTTCATATATTCCATGAAAACACCAGGTGCATTAGTAACTCCGAACGGCATAACAGAATATTCATAATGCCCATACCTCGTTCGAAAAGCAGTCTTTTGAACATCTTCCGCTTTCACACGAATCTGATGATATCCAGACCTCAAGTCAATCTTACTGAATACACTGGCTCCAATTAGCTGATCCATTAAATCATCAATCCTCGGTAACGGGTACCGATTCTTAATGGTTACCTTGTTCAATTGCCTGTAATCAACACACAGTCTCATAGAACCTTCTTTCTTCTTAACCAACAATACCGGAGCACCCCAAGGTGAAACACTTGGACGAATAAACTTCTTCTCCAGTAAATCTTCCAACTGACTCTTCAATTCAGCCAACTCAGACGCAGACATACGATATGGCGCCATCGACACCGGTCTCGTACCAGGAATCAAATCTATAGAGAATTCCACCTCTCTCTCAGGAGGTAACTCACCAACATCATCCGGAAAGACTTCTGGAAAATCACACACCACTGGCAATTCCACACTCCTGACCTTTCCTGTTGCATCTAACGAAGCAAGTAACATAAACACATTAGCACCGTCTTCCATTGCTTCTTGTACCTGCCTAGCAGTCATAGTCAAATTCTCGACACCAACTGCTTCTGGAAAAATCACCGTCTTAGCAAAGCAGTTCAGATGAACCCGGTTGAATTCCAACCAGTTC
Source organism: Vicia faba (assembly GCA_948472305.1). NCBI lineage: Eukaryota > Viridiplantae > Streptophyta > Magnoliopsida > Fabales > Fabaceae > Vicia > Vicia faba. The sequence continues at coordinate 151,121,226 of OX451740.1, forward strand.
ATCCCAAGGATAATATCAATTTGTTCAAGCGGTAGGCATACTAAATCCATACCGAAACCTCTACCAAAAATCTCAATAGGACAATTCCTACATACAAGTGAAGTTGTCACTGAACCCGATGCAGGAGTATCAACAACCATGCTACCTCGCATACCAGATATGTCCAGTTTCAACCTCTCAGCACAATCCAAAGAAATGAAAGAATGAGTTGCACCAGTATCAATAATTGCAACTAAAGGTGTGCCATGAATAAAACACGTACCTTTAATCAATCGATCCTCTGGAGTAGTCTCAGATCCAGACAAAGCGAACACTTTTCCACCTGACTGATCCTTCCTAGGCTTAGGACACTGCGGACGAATGTGACCTTCTTCGCCACAATTGTAACAAGTAATAGACTTCCCTTTGCAATCAATAGACAAATGACCAGCCTTTCCACATTTATAGCATTTCTTCTCATCACTCTTGCAATCTCGAATGTGATGACCAGACTCACCACACCTGTAGCATCTGATAGGAGCCTTAGAATCTCCCCCACTAGGCCTTTTCCAACCGCCTGATCTCTGGTTATCTCTACCATATGGCTTGCCACGGTCCATATGTTGCTTTCCTCTTTTATCAACAGCCCCACGAGAGTGAGACGACCTATTCTTGGTAATATCTTCTTCCAAGATCCTGCTACAATCCACCAGATCAGAAAATCTACGAATACGCTGGTACCTGATTCCCTGCTTAATCTCATCTCGGAGACCATTCTCAAACTTGATACATTTAGAGAATTCTCCAGCCTCATCATTGTTGTAGTGTGCATAATACTTTGCCAGCTCAGTGAACTTAGTAGCATACTCACTAACCGTCAGATTGCCCTGCTTAAGCTCCAAAAACTCAATTTCCTTTCTTCCCCGAACATCTTCAGGAAAGTACCTCCTCAGAAAAGCCCTTCTGAAGTTAGCCCAAGTCATTGCCTCTCCATCCTGAACCATTTCAGCCCTGGTTGCAACCCACCAGTCGTCGGCTTCTTCTGCCAACATATGCGTACCATATCTGACTTTCAGATCTTCAGCACAATCGATCACACGGAAAATCCTTTCGATTTCCTTCAGCCACTTCTGAGCACCTTCAGGGTCATGTGTACCTTTGAACAACGGAGGGTTGTTCCTTTGGAAATTTCCCAATTGCCTATCAGCACCAATCACGCCTCCAGTTGGGTTTCCAGCAAGTACACCAGCTAACATCCCCAAAGCCTCAGCGAGTGCAGCATCATTTCGTCCGTTACCTCCAGCCATATTCCTGAGAATTAAAACATACTCCACATCAGAATACAGTATCGACAGTGTTGCCTTACACTAATCGCATACAAAAGGAATGACTGACTCAAGACTCTGGTCGCAACGACCGACTATGCTCTGATACCACTATTGTAACACCCTCTAAAAACCCCGAATAAATTTTCGCAATTAATTAAAATCATATTTTCAGAGTACATGTACTAACGAGGATGCTACAATTCTCTTTTAATAAAACAAATTCCTGTCATGCATAATCTTAGTAGTAACTCATACATGTTTACACAGCGGAATAATTTATTTAATAAAACCAATGTCATAATATTTTTCAAAATCATCAGGGATTAACACCTGGAAAAATGTCAACATCATATTATAACAAATATAAGGAAATAAACGAGTCTGACTAAAGCAGCTCGACAAACAAACGTTCTCGGAGTTACAACTACCAGAGCATGACCCGGACAATACTAAAACGGAAATAAACTAGAAACCACAAGCCTTCGCCAAGCACCTGAACGAAGCTCCTCAATCTGAAATATTCAACAGTAAGGGTGAGCATCTCAATTCTACATTTGATTATACGTTCATAACAATCAGTTCAGGAAATCATAAGCATCACCCAATAATTAGCATATTTCATAGTTCACAAAAACCTTTACAATTCATATACCCATGATATATTACTTTTCATATCTGCAAATAATCATCAAAACATCGTCAACCATTTAGCAATCATACGTGCATACAAACAATCAAATACAACATTGGAAACATCATCCATTCATGTTATATTCAAGGTAATGCAACACACCCATGCATGTGGTACCACTTCACCGCCCCATTAAATCTCGGGTCACGGATAACTCACCGTTCCATTATATCGCGGACACGGCTACCACCTCAACGTTCCATTAAATCGCGGACACGTATATTGGCCACCATGTTAATTCCACACAATGGGAATTAACAAATGCAACATGATATGTAAGTATGTAACACTCAGCATACTATGAACATCAATCAACATATCATGCAACATCAACAACGTTAAATCATAACAAGATATGGATAGCATGTAATCACTCAGCATACTATTTAAACATCAATCATATCAAGTCATATCATAATTCATGCTCGATAACATTATCCAAAAGCATGGCAATAAAATCCACAATAACGCACAAAAAGCAAAATTCAGAAAAATCAACACAGCAGAGCAACACGGGTGCCCGTGTTGTGCAACACGGCCCGTGTTGCTGAACGCGTCCAGAAAATACACATTTTCTTTTTCTCATTACAGGGGACCTAACACGGGTGCCCGTGTTGTGCAACACGGCCCGTGTTGTGCAACCAGAAGAACAACCAGAAGAGCAACACGGGTGCCCGTGTTGTGCAACACGGCCCGTGTTGCTGAGCGTGTACAGAAATTTCCTGTATCTGCAGCAGCTCAGAAACAGCAGCCAAACGCGGGAAAACGCCAGCCAAAACGCGCATTTCGGTACCCAACGACATCGAGTTTGTATAAATCAAAACAACACCTCAATTTCCTAAATTCCAACAATCGTTATAGTAACCTTAACCGTGATTACTCGTCCTTTTTAGGGAATTTCTGACAACATTAAGGTTATCCCTAAACCTCTAAGGTAAATTCACGATCATGCAGATATACTCCCAATCCACCATTTGGAACCTAAAATTCCTAATCGATTCATAAAAAAATTGGGAACCTAACCCTTTTCTAACAAGGTTCAATCCTAAGGGTACCGATTCCTACTAACCTATAACAATTGGGGTTTTTCCCTACGATTACCCAAATCAACCGTACATAAACCCATAAACAAAGGTAAATCGAGTAATAGCCCCCCTTACCTTATCAATTAGCAGCTTTGAACTTTTTGAGCGATGGTCTTCGTTCTTCGTCCTTCGTTCCTTCAGAGCTCTATTTCCCCAAATCCCAACTTCTGTTTATCGTGGAAAAAATGAGAAAGTAACTTGAGTTCCAAAACATAACTTTACTTCTTTTTCACCCCCACTCTTTACTAACAACATCCGAGCCCAATAACTTAAAAAACTCATCATTTCTTATTTCTTTTATTTTCCTCCATATTTCAAAATAAATAATTCCTCTTTATTTTATTAATTCCAATAAAATAATTTCCCAAATTTAAATAAATTAAATAATTGAAACTGGGGTGTTACAATTCACATTGAAGAAACCGTGGGTGCAATATACGGTTTAGGGTTTTGAGAGTCTTTTAAGGTCTTTGTATTTTATTTGTATGCCACTAATGTACCTTTTAATACATTGAGGTTGAGTGATTGTTCTCACTCATGAGCTTTTAAGCAAATAGTTGAGTATTGTTCTTAGTTAAGCTTTTAAGAAAAACTAAGTATTGTTTATTTGAAGTGTAATCTTCTATTTGGTTCTTTTGTTCTAGTCACTGATTTGTGACTGTATGTATCACTGAGGTGATTGGAAATGAAAAGGAGTTCTCATATCTAGGAGGTTCTTAGATAAAAATTGCATAAAGTATTGATTAGGTGATAAGTTGTAAACTGAGATTGTTTAGACTTTGAACTAATATTATTATAGTGGATTTCCTTTCTGACTTGGTAGCTCCCAAAGTAGGTAACGTTGCACTAAACTGGGTTAACAATTGATTATGTTGTTTAATTTTCTGTAATTTATTTCCTGCATACTCTTCAATTCTAGCAAGTGTTTTCTGTCAGCAGACAGTGGCATAACATCTGTCTTGACATTGTGTTGATGTTCGAACATCAATCTTCATATTTATATTGCAAATGTCAGTATTTCAATAAAGATAAAGTTGAAAGGTGATTGTCAATTATTTCTTATCATGCCGCTTTGACTAAAATACAACATGAAAAAATTAGCAGTTATATATATATATATATATATATATATATATATATATATATATATATATATATATATATATATATATATATATATATATATATATATATATATATATATATATATATATATATATATATATATATATATATATATATATATATATATATATATATATATATATATATATATATATATATATAGATGTTGAGAATGATGCCAAAAACATCATCCATAATTTAGTGAAAATTATAGAATTAAGAGAGCTAAATATACATGTTTTTATCTGTACACCTTTATTTTGTTCAACTCTAATGCCATTTTTTAAACTAAACATCCATTCATTTTTTTCATACTTATGTTGTCCATCTAATTAAGTATGTGTAAAACAGTTGAATAGTTCAATATTTTGTAACTGATTTTTCATCTTCATCATAGTTCAATATTTATTGAGAATGTTCTAAGGGGATGAAAATGTTCTACTAATAACTAATACAAGTCTTGTTTAACTTGTAGACTCCACCGCAAAATGTTGATTCTCAACGTTCTTCTTTCCCCATTCGCTATCAATCTAGTTACGTAGGAGAGTTGAAAAATCCATAATAATCTTTATCTTAATATTTTCATAATATCATATTAATATTTTTTGTGATCATTACAAATTCTTATCACAAAAATATAATTGAGAACTTTCATAAAACAAGAATTGTCTTCATCGCCAAATTTGACTACAAATTCGATTCCAACAAACAACACCGACAAAAAAACAACAATATCTTATTGTTTTCTTATCTCATCATTTCATTAGTATTTTCTTCAATGATTCATTTCCCATGTATAAAAAATAAAACTCTCCACAAAAATAATTTCCAAACTCTCATTCATAGAGAAAAAATGGAGCGTTTGCCACAAGATTTAGTCTCCAAAATCCTCATAAAATTACCAGCAATAGAGTTATCAAAATGCAAATGCATTTGCAAATCATGGTTAGATCTCATAACTAATCCTCAATTTATTACTAATTATTATACTGTCTACAACAATCAACAAGAACATCTCTTAGTCATTCGTAGACCTTTTCTATGTGGTCTCAAAACATATATTTCTCATGTTTCATGGAACTTTAATGATTCAAAAAAACATGTTTTGTCTGAGATTTTGTGTCCACCTTATGAATTCAGTTCTGACCATAAATATTGGACTGAGATAATGGGTCCTTGTAATGGTGTATACTTTCTAGAAGGTAATCCAAATGTGTTGATGAATCCTTCTTTGAGAGAGTTCATGGTTTTGCCTCAATCCCATTTTGCAGCTCCTGATGGATTTTATTCTTTCACTGAGTATTATGGTTTTGGGTTTGATCATAAAAGTGATGATTATAAAGTTGTGGTGTTGAAGGATCTTTGGTTGAAGGAAACAGATGAGAGAAAAAATGGGTATTGGAATGTTGAGTTGTATAGTTTAAATATGAATTCTTGGAGGAAGATTGATGCTGAAGATTTGCCTCTTCCTTTTGATATTTGGGGTTCTTCTAGAGTTTTCACTTTTGTGAAAAGCTGTTGTCATTGGTGGGGTTTTGTTGATGGTGACATAGGAGATGTTGTTTTAGCATTCAACATGGTTGATGAAATGTTTAGGAAGATAAAAGTGCCCAAAATAGAGTATTCTTGTTTTTCAGGAGACTGTTTTAAAACTCTAGCACCTTTTGATGAATATGATACTATTGGTGTTGTTGTCTATCCTGTAAGAGGAATAGAGAAATGTTTTGATGTTTGGATGATGAAGGATTATTGGGATGAAGGGTCTTGGATTAAGGTGTATAGTGTTGGACCTGTGCCTGTGATTTATAAGCTTGTTGGGTTTTATGGAAGTAATAGGTTTTTATGGAAAGATAGCAATGAGAGGTTGGTGTTGTATGAATCTGAGAAGGGGAATGTAAGGTGTCTTGAGGTTTATGGGAAGTATGATTCTATAAGAGGTGTTAGATACATGGAAAGTCTTGTTTCACTTCAAAGAGGAAGAGAAAGTGGTCGTCAATGTTTTTCATGTAGTTTGGTTCCAGATCCTCTACTGAATTTGGGGGAGTAGTTTTCTGTTCTTTTACCTGACTAGTTTAGTTTCAGATTATTTGTTTAATGTGTTTTACTATCTAAATTCTCCTTGATGAAAGATAATAAAGTTCGGTTGTGTTTCATAAATCTTTGATTTTTCATGGACATTCAACAATCTTCTATGCTTTTGAAACTTAGTTCTTAAGAGAATGTTGGATTTTCTGAACAGACTAAAAGTATTAGTTAGTATATTAGATACTTGTAGATCAAAGTAACAATATACTAGCTTGATCTCTTAGGTTTTGATAGCTTCATTGATAACAACTTGAAACTTTGCTTGAAATACTATGACATTTTTATTTATTAATCATAAATTGATTTTTCATCTCTTCTATAAATTGTTGAACCTCATGCAAAAGCCAACACGTATAGAAACAAGAAAAAACCATTGTCAATAGCATTTTTTTTAAAAGATAAAAGGCAAAATATTATATTGGAGTTTGAATTTGTTGGAAATAATTCATATTTAGAAGCTATTGTTAGAGTCTGAAGTAGAAGATGTTGAGGTTTTGTCTCAGAGTATGTTTAGCTTCTGAGGTTCTAGTTGTTTTGTTTACTTAACTTTTGTTAAGGCCTACGTGACAATCTAATTTGTGTGTATAAATAGACTAGTAGTAGTTGTCTTTTAAATCCTAATCATTTACACTTGTGTAGCTGTTACTGCAGAGTAATAAATATATTCTCTCATTCTTTCTGTCTTCATCATCTTGTGCACTAACAATTGATATCTAGAGTCCTGGTTCGGATTCACAGAGAAACACAGGAATCACAAGTAAAACGGTGAGGTGTTGTATAATTGATTTCGTTTCTTGAATTCGTGTTGAATCTTGAACGAAATCGTAACATAATCACAATTTTTTTATTCTGTGGCATTGAGAAACACTATATTTGGTGAGATCTGAGTGACTTGTACAAGGTTGAAGATGAACGGAAACAGTACTCTGAGCACCAAACTTCCAGTGTTTGATGGCAAGAATTGGAATCACTAGATGATTCAGATGCGCATGTTGTTCGGTGCTTAAGATGTTCTTGAGCTTGTTACCGAAGGTTACGTTCCGGTTATAGCGGATGCGACAAAAGAACAAAGAAACATGCAGAGAGACAAAAGGAAAAAAGATTAGAAGGCGTTGTTCTAAATTCATCAGTGTGTGGATGTGAACGTGTTTGAGAAAATCGCTAATACGATGACTGTGAAGGGCGCGTGAGACACGCTGGTTAGGTGTTACAGTGGTGACACATCAGTGAAGAAAGTGAAGCTTCAGTCCCTATGAAAGCAGTATAAGAATCTCAATATGAAGGACAACGAGAAGGTATCTGAGTACATCTCCAGAGTGATTCGAATAACTAATGAGATATAAGTTTGTGGAAAAATCCTTTCTGAACAAATAAGTATAGAGAAGGTATTAAGGTTTCTTACCCCTCAATTTGATTACATTGTTGTAGCAATTGAACATTCTAAAGATTTGGACACCATGAGAATAGAAGAGCTACAAAGCAGTTTAAAGACGCAAGAGTTGTGTCTGACTGAGAGAACTTCTGAAAGAGAAGTTGAGCAGACTCTGAAGGCTTCTTTTGTCAAGAATGACCAGAACCAGAAAAAACAAGATAGGTCTCAGAAGTCAGAAGTCTTTTATTTTAATGAGAAGAAACATCATAATGGAAAGTAAAAGTATGACAAGAGAATGGTTCAGTGTTATTGATAGAATAACTTTGACCACTTTGCTAAAGATTGTTGGTCAAACAAAGAAGAAGAAACAAAAATAGCTAGATGTGATTCAAATGATGAACTTGTGCTATTAATGATTTATGAATTTGATGAGCAACCTGTGCGATTTTTATTTTCTGATTCTGAAGGGGAAGAAGATAACATTGAAGATTCTGAAGATGAGTTAGAATTTGAGGTTTTTAAAGATGAGTCAGGGTTAGAAGATGACGCTGAAGACAAATCAGAATCTGAAGGTGATTCTGAGTCTGAAGAAGAATTAGAAGATGAGTCAGAATCTGACGGAGATTCTACTTCTGAAGATGAATCAGAACCTAAAGGTTCTAAAGATGAGTCAGAACTTGAAAGTTCTGAAGGTGAGTCAGAGTCAGAAGATGAAGAATCTTCTGGAGACTCTGAAGATGAGTCAGATGGTGAATCAAATTTTAATCCAGATTTTGAATCTGGTGGTGATCATGCTTCTGAAAGAGAAAACTCTAAAGGTGTATGTTATGGAGGACAAGCTTTTATATATTATCATGTTTTTGATGGTAATGATGACTCTGAAGGTGGACCTTCTGAAGGAGGAGCTTCTAAAGGTAGTCCAACCTCTATCGGTGGTCATATTTTTGAAGGTGGAACTTCTGAAGAAAGAGCTTCTGAAGGCGATCCAAGTTTTGAAGGTGGTGTTGTACTCCAAAATTTTCCCTCTCATTTCTCAAGTAATCTCTCACAAGATCTCCTTGGATTCAAGACTGCACAGGGTTGATCAGCTCAAGACACCTCCTCTAGCACTGATGACTGAAAATTAGGGTTTGAGATTGCACAAGGACAAATAGACTTTTAATTCCCCGTATGACTTTCATGGATCATTTTGGACCCTCAAGATTGCTCATGTCAAGTTTCAAGTCTTGGATCACATTTTTGCTCAGTCAATTGATCAGTTGACCTAAAAATCAGTTGTATTGGGGAAAAAGTCAATTATGGTCAATTTACAGTTAAACTTTATGATTTATGGTTCATATCAACATTTTGAACTCATATATGTCATTTGATCAAGTTTGGATCATAATTCCTCAAGAAATTTGATCAGATCATCAAAAGGGTAAAATGGTCAAAATTAGGGTTTTGACTAAGAATGTGCAATTTCTGATTTTTGACCTAGAAAATGTTTGATTGGTTTAAGTTATGATCTCAAGGATTAAATTGCATCATTTTGACCTAATGTCATGGCTCAAAACATTGCTCAAGATCAATTGATTGATAGATGAATTTTCAGTCAACTGATCAAAAGTCAATTGTACATTGAAAAGTCAAACTTTGACTTTTTGGTCAAAATCAAGTGTCAAAGATCACAATTCATCAAAATATGAAACTTTTTCATCAAGAAATCAAAAAGTCAATATTTCATTTTGAAAAGTCAAAATTTCTAAACTTAGAAATTTTTCTAAGTGTTGGAAATTTCATATTTGTTCATAACTTTGAGCAAAATTTTCACCATGATGCAAGATGATTCAAAGGAAACTTACAACATGAAAGTTATAGATATCAATGAGATATAAAATATTGTAGAACATAACTTCTCCTAGAAATGCATGGATTTCAAGTTATGATTTTGTGAATACATGTTCATGAAACTTGGAAACTTAGTGAAATTTTGCCCTAGTTTAGGCAGGATTTTAACCTAACTTCATGGCAATTTTTCACATAATTCCAAGATGAATTTTCAAAAATGTCAAACATAGAGGTTTTAGAGGATGTTAAAATTTTTCCAAAATATCCAAGAACTCATTGAGATCATGTTTAAGCAAAGAGAATCGAAGACAAGAAGTTGGACATTCATTCTTGAATTATAGGTCATTTTCATGATGAACAAGAATTCAAATCTCAAGTCCATGCTGCATAAATCTTACTTTGAAGGATTCTAACATCTAAATCTATCCATAATCAGAAGATTACACAACTATTTGAGCTATGATCCAAGTGTTTGAGTCATTGTCCAAGTGATTATTCCATTAATGGAACAAAATTCACACTTCCATTTTAGAAAAGTGACTTTAATCACAAAGTCAATGCATAGAGCTCCTAACTTATTTCATCTTAACACAAGTAATGTCAAAGGCAAAAGCAACATGTTTAGAGCCTCCCATAAACTCGGGCCATGCTTGTACTATGCCTTGAAACCATGTTTTCCACTTTTCTTCAAAATTAAGTAACATGGCCATAACTCTAGATCTCACAGTTATGTCAACCTCAAGCCCTCTAACCTTTTTCATATAACTATACAAGTTATTTGCAAGCAAAGGCACGATTAAAAACACTTTCAAACTCCCTGAAAACTCAAATTGCACAAAAAACTCCATTGTTGTGCAGAACCTGGCCACAAACTCCCATTCTCAAACCACTCGTGCGTTTCTTCTCCAAATCATCTCAAAAGCTTCCTTACTTCAAATACAACGCATCCCAATCCCTGTTCCTAAACTGTAACTCCATCTTCATCGACTTCCATAGCCAAAAATAGAGAATTGCAGTTGGACTTCTCCAGACCGTTTCAGCCACTCTCAACTTAATCTAAGCATTGCATTAGCTTCCTAGAGACTCAAGGAAGCTAATCTGATCATTACAGCACCTTGAATCAAGCTCAAAATCATTTCACGATTTTTAGTTTTGAGGTATTTTTCTTGAACTTCTATCTCACTATTTAGGCATTGTTAGGCTTGTATTTGTGAAGATAAAATATAGACATCATTGCCCTGAAATTATACATCTCCATAGATTTAATTTATGTTGCTTGAGTAGGGAGAATTTTGAGTTTGAACCTCTGAAAATATTTAGGTCAGAATTTAGTATTGTTAGAAATTCATGCTCATCTTTGAGAATTAACTTAAGTTATTTACATATTCAGAATCGTGAGGAAATTTCTAACAAGTTTGATATTGGAAGTTTTGTGAATGAAATGAATAAGTTACAGGTCCTTTTCCTGGAGGTTGAAGATGAAGTTCATTCAGGGCAAAACTTATATTATATATTTGTTGTTTTGTTTAAGTTAACGGATGTATCACTGCCCCAGTGGTTAAAGTGCGCGCCTGTCACCTTAGGGACCTGGGTTCGACCCCAGTGATACCCTTTTTTCATATTTTTCTTGTTTCTGTTTTGCAACACAGGCGCTGGGCCTCCCCCATTTCTTTGTTTTTGTTTGCTAATTCCTGACTCCCTGCCTCCTCATACACCCCTGGCCCAGCTTCTATTTATTTTATTTATTTCACTTATTATTTTTATTGGCATTCTATATTTTCTTTATTATTTATATTACTATTATTATTATTAGTATTATTATTATTTATTAATAAAAATTCAAAAAAAAATTTATTTATTATTTATACTTATTTATTTTTATTTTTTTATAAAACAAAAAAGATTAAAAAACATTTTCTTTTCTTAAAACAAATTAATTTCTTTTCTTAAATAATTAATATTTAGATAATTAGATTTAATCATTATATTATCCTCTTGTAAATTAAAATTAATTTAGAACTTAGGTTTATTTTAATTAGTCAATTCTCATTTTATTTTCATTATTTAAAACTTTTTCCTAAAAAACCCTAAAAACTCTTTTAAATTAATTTCTTTTCTTATTTAGTTTAAGTTAATTTTAGTTAATTTTCATTAATAATTTTCTTAATTAAGTTAAAATCCTTTCATGAAAACCAAACAAAAATAATTTCTTTTTCATTTGCATTTATACATTATTTATTCAATTCTTGTACATTTATTCGATATGGTTGTAATAGTTAATTAGATTTAATTTTCTTGCAAACCCCCCATTTGTAAATTTGTATACCCCCTCCCCTAATGATGTAATAGCTTAGTATTTTTACTTTCTGCAATTTACCGTTTTATATAAATGCTAGTAAATTAGGGTTTGTATGGAAAGACTAAAATCAACAAGTTAGCAAACCCTAATTCAAGACAAAACAATGCATGTAAATCAACACACTTGCACACTTGCACCCTTAGGGTAATACCACTTTGTTTCCTTACCAAAATGGCCATGTTATGCATGTGGGATATCTTAGCCAAAAGCAATCAAAAATACAAGATCATAGTTCCTCGATGACGCTATCAAATATTGCCTTTCAAAATGATCTTAGTCCCTCAAAGAGAATTGCTAAGATATCTCACAACATTGCTATCATGACTATACGATGATCCACACCCGTCCCTTTACATCCAAAGATAGGGCTTCTTACCAAATCAATGGTAATATAGAAATATCAAAGGAAAGGAAGAAATGAACTAAGACTTTTGAGTAGGTGGATTGTTCCTAGTTGCTTGCTCAATTTCAAATCAAAACACTCTTGCTTATTTTCAAAACAAACACCAACACTTTCAAAAACACTTTCAAAATGTTTTCCAAACTTGAAACATTTTCAAAAGATCAACACTTTGTATACGTTCTTACGAACGAGAACTATTACAAAATTTTCCTAAACAAAGGCGCCTTTTCAAAATACTTTCAAAAACCACACAAAGCACATTTTCAAACAAAAGCAAGTGATCTATCAAGCAACTAAGAGCCCATAGATAACTATAGATGAAAAGGGTGCTAACACCTTCCCTTTTCATAATCTATCCCCCGAACTCAAGAAAAAATCTCAAAGGTCTTTCCTGTTCTTTTCATCCTTTTCTTTTGGATAAAAGAAAAGTCGATGGCGACTCTTACTAACCGCAACATTTGCGATAAAACACAAAACACCCAAGTCAGTTCTCCCACCGTATCATAGGTGGTATTTATGAAGGTAGTAGTTCTAGATGAGGTCTAGAAGTTATCAAAGGTGTAGCTTCTGGTGGAAGTCGAACTTTTGAAGAAAGTCCAGAAGGAGATATTATTCCAGAGTCAGAAGGAGATTCTGAATAAGTTTAGAGGCCACAAAGAATCAGATAAATACCAAGGAGATTTACAGAGTTTGACAAGCTGCAAGATACTGAAGAGACTCTGAGATATGGAGTGTTATTTCCTTATAATCTGAAGACTGATGCAAAGTTGGTTGTTATTCAGACTCTAATTGGTGTGGTGACAGGGTTGATAAAAGAAGTACTTCTGGATATGTTTTCAAGTATCTAGAAAGTCCCATTTTTTGTGCTCCAAGAAACAATTGGTGGTTGCGTTTTAAGCCTGTGAAGTTGTCACGACTAAACATCTTATTCGTTTGTGGGATGAATTTGGTGTTGTAGACTTTGGTTAGCTGAATATTAATTAAAGGATGATGTTGGAAGTAGTTCATATTCAGAAGCTACTGTTAAAGTCAGAAGCAGAAACTTCTGAGGTTGCGTCTCAGAAGTATGTTTAACTTCTGAGGTTATAGTTGTTTTGTTTACTTAACTATTAAATTTACCTTTTTGTTAGGACCTACGTAGCAACTTAGTTTTTGTGTATAAATAGACTAGTAGTAGTTGTCTTTTAAATCTTAATCTTTTATACTTTTGTAGCCGTCATTACAGAGTAATAAGTATTATTCTCTCATTCTTTCTATCTTCATCATCTTGTGCCCTAACAAAATAATTCAAGAAATTATATAAATTTACTATTTTGAGTAAGTATTACTTAAATGAAACTCCTTTGACATGTTTTTCTTAGTTGTATTAGAGATTATTTTTATAAAAAGGTTTTCATTTGTAGTGGCGGTAGAGATTTTGCTCATCCAATTCTTCAAAAATCTCTATATTATGAACAACATTGAGATGCATATTAATCATATTATCTTATTGTTCTGATAATTTCTTGTCTTGATTCTTTGCTAAATTTGTAACCATTTGATAAGTATGAGACTCAATTTCTTGAGATACATATTCTTGCTTTTCTATGTTATGATAGTCATTTTTCTCAACATCTTGTCAATAATCTAATAAAGTAACTTGTGTATATTCAAATCACTACAAGAAAAACTCTCTTATGAGCACGTGATTTAATGACGTGATAAACATATAACAAAAAAGGAAAGTTGTAATATGTTTATCACGTCGCTACATATTTTTAATATTAAATAAATAACACTTATGTTAGCACATGGGAAATCAAATTTTTTTAATTTAAAAATTGTGTCGTGAAAAACACGTCGTAACATAAAAATTAAAATAAAAAAAATAAAAGCGTCAAGATTGTACAGGGAGGAAGTTTAAATTTTTTAAAATTTGAGTTGTGACGTGAAAATCACGCCGCAACATTCATTTCAAAAATCAAAATCTTTAAGTGGGAAAGTTGAATGAAAAGAAAGTGACGGAGAATATGTTAACTAACACATTTAATTAGTGTCATGATAATCACGTCACAACATTATGAATGTTGGAGAGTTGCAACGTGAAAATCACGTCGCTACAGTCTTTAGGTGAACAAGTAGTGTGTCTCTCACAAAAGTGTTAAGTCTCACACTATGTATCAATGCTCTATAGTGTAAACTCCTCTAACAATTTCTGATTTAAATTTTATGTTTCAAGGTAAATTTTGTTTCAAGCTTCAATATCTCATAAGTATTGTTCAAGCTTCATTAAGGTTTTTTTTACAATTTTATTTATTTTTGTTTTTTTATATATGTAATTGTTGGGTCGTGAATTTTGTTGATTTTTATATTTGTTATTTTTGTTTTCATATTTTTATATATATTATGTTTTTAAAAGTTAATAGTTTTAGATTTTATATAAATTATCAAAATAAATATATAATTAAATTTGAAAATATTTTTTAAATAATATATATATATATATATATATATATATATATATATATATATATATATATATATATATATATATATATATATATATATATATATATATATATATAATTAAAAATAGAATATATTATAAAATTTTTAAAAAATAGAATAATACATGTTTTAAACAAAATATTTATTTAAAATAGAATTTTTTTTTTTAAAAAAAAGAAGAAGAATATATTGATTAAAAAACAAAAAACAAAATAAAGAATAAATTTTAAAAACATAATATTAGATAAATTATTTTTTATTTTTCATTAAAAACAGAAAATAGAATAATAAATTATCATATAGTATATTAATATTAATATAGTAGTTATAATGTATGTTTATATATTATTTTTAACGTAGTAGTTATAATATATGTTTATAAATAGAATGATATATTAATTAAAAATAAAATAGTTATAATAGTTAAAACAGTTATATATATATTCTATATTTATTTAAAACAAAATTGTATGTAATAGTTATAATATATGTTTATTAAAAGAATAATGTTTTGTTTAAAAACAAAATAGTGTGAAATAGTTTTTTTTTATAAATATAATAATAATATTTTTTAAAATAAAGTATATATAGTTACTATATGTATTATATTATATGTTATAGGTTTGTTTTAAAATAGAGCATAATAGTTATTTATTAAAAACATAAAATATTGTATGCTTATCTTAAAGAATATATAATATAAGTTTATTAGAAAAAATAATATGAAATTTGTTTGTAGTTAATATATTAAAAATAGCTATAAAAGTTTTGTGTAATTAATATATATAATGAATATATATATATATATATATATATATATATATATATATATATATATATATATATATATATATATATATATATATATATATATATATATATATATATATATATATATATATATATATATATATATATATATATATATATATATTATAAAATTTATTTATATGAAAAGTATTTTGTAGTTAAAATGATATATTAAAATCACATTTGTAATTAAAAAGGTAATGATTGTATAAGTGGGTAGTATGAAATATTATCGGTATTATTGTATTTGGATGTATGATAGATTGTATCTAGGAAGACGTAGACTTAAACTAAATTTTGAGGAAGGATTTAAAGGGTTTATCACATGGACATTTGCTCAGTAATGTTGCCGAAACGAAGGAGGAGTTAGGTGTCTTTGTCTTAAATCTCAATGTAGACTTATAATTAATGATTCAGAGGAAGTAAAATGTCATTTGAAGAGAAGGAGTTTCAATAATTATTGGATTTAGACATATAATAGAGAAAAACTATTGAGTAGCGTACTAGAGACTAGTAATATGCATCCTTCAACTAGTCGATCACTTATGGAATATGGAAGAAACTTTAATCTGATCGGTGAGATGGTTAGTGATACTTTTTGTATGAATATCATGACCTATGATGAGCTAGAAGATTTTGATTGAGAAGAGTTATCGAATGAAGAAGCACAAAGATTTTATCAATTGTTGAATGAGATAAATACACCATTAATTAAAGAGTCATTCAAACTCAAAATTATCAATGTGTGTGAGATCATTCACATCGATAATAACATATTCTAACGTGATTCTTCACATTGTGACGTGAAAATCACGTCGCTGTTTGTAGTGAATTGGCCATTAGTATCATCTAATTTTTTTCCACAACATTCACAAATAGATCCTTCTCCATAATGATTGTATCTTTACATTGTAACTCCTCTACTATTGTTGTAATAATCTTTTTTACATACTGATTAGGTTTTTTTGCAACATAAAATGTCATAGTTGTTATCTTTTCCTTCCTTAGCTTAGCTATAGTTGTTGCAAAGACAATATTTTAATGAATGATAACATAATGAAAGAATATTTTGATACTTAACAACCATAAAAGCATACTCCTCATTTTCAACAAGAACGAATTTGAGCAAAAATTCTAACAAATCAAAATCTTCTAAAATTCTAGCGTAATATTCAAAAAAATTAGTGTGGGTTGCTTCTTCTAAAGCAAAAGGGACACCAATATCTTGAAAATTATTATGTTCTATAATACTCTAGAATAAGATATGTCTTCTAGTACAAGATTGTACGTTGCTGTTTTTAACCAAATATGGATTGAAGCCCTGTGTCCAAGTGAGTACGAAAGGATACCAAGAGAAAGTCCACGACCCTACTGTCAAAATCCTCCTAAGATCCTTCATAAACGAGGGGGAAAAAACTCTTATCAATAGGTTTGAGAGGCCATTTCCTAGAATATTCCAAAGAGCATTTAACTTTTTTGTGGTGTCTCTATGGTTGGAGAAAATTCTCATTTCTTGAACATTATCCTTTCATGAAGGAAAAATTTGTAACTATAAAGACCATAAACATATAATGGCTATTGCATCACCTTTGAAATAAGGCATTGGTAGTTGGATTAGAGATGTATCATAAAACATTCTTTAACATTTGCTTGAATGTATTAAAAGTTAAAACACATATATGCAATCCTAACCTAAATCAAATAGAAAATATTTTGATGAGTTTATAAATAAGAGCACGGAAGGTTGAAATTTACACCTCCCGTTAATGTGAAATCTCACGTTACATCATAATCAAAAATAGAAACTTAAAACAAACCAATTAAAAAATTGTATACCTTGACTTGAGTACTTATAACAATTGGTGACACGATTATTACAATAGAAATTTAATTTCTTACTACAAAGCCAATCAGTTTAAAGTTGGCATTGCGTTCATGTATAACTTGACATACACGTAACTAGTAACATATCAATGGGAGGTAAAGAAATATACAATGTACCATAAAAAATGTAATGAAAAAAGAATTATTCAAGAGAGTAAAAAAAACTTTCATAAAATTCCTTTTTTCTTTTTTTCTTAGTCTCTTTTTCATATGAGGCTCAAACTATGGTTGCCATGGAAAAAGACGAGTCTTTTTATCCTTAAAATTCTTCAAAACCCAATTTCTCAAACTCACATCTTTAACCTCGCAATACCGATTGGACCAATCATTCGGTTCGACCAGTTTAGTCCCTAAATCAGGTGCTCTATCTTTAGAGCCTACATTTTTCTTCTTTTTTCCAATCTGCCACATAAGTTGCAGCCCTTCTATAAAATTTATCTTTGAACACTTTTCATACTTGATATTTATAATGATTAATCACCATGGAACCATTGTCCACATCAACGGCCACAAACGGTGGGGTTAGATGAAAATGATGCACTACGCAAAAAAAATTCCAACCATTGTATGTCTTTCGATTGGATCAAATGTATATCCTTCGAAGGCATCATTTGTGTATCCTTCGAATAGGCCTTACTAGGTGTCAAAAGGTGGAAAATTGTATGTTAAGGATTTTAGATGTGGAATCAAACCCGTTTCAAAGGGAGCCATTGCCCAGTCGAAACTAGCACAAAGGAAGCCAATGCCTTGTGGATGCTAGCAATAGGGAGGCCAAAGCAAGCATAAAAGAGCTCATTTCCTAGTGAATCGAATCAGGCACGAAAGATGTATTTGTCTTGTGGGTCGAAGGAAGCTTTTTGCCTAGTGCATCATCATAGTTAAATAGATCGTCATTGCGATTTAATGCGGGGAACCTATTCTTACTCTAGCTTAGTTCTTATGAAGATACCCCTAATTCTTCATTTTATTTCACCTAACTATAGTATACTACGTTAGCTACGCACAACTTTGAACAATACTTCATTCCGAGCTCTAGAACTAAAGTTATGCTTGTTCCAAGATTTCAATCCAACATTCCAGTTATGTCTCCCATCACCCGGTGAAACCCATCCATCACCCGGCGAAACATCACAGAGACCAACACCCCATTTTACTTCCTTGCCTCGCCCCGCCTTCGCCTGGCGACGATATAGAAAAGCTTCATCGCCCGACGACACCACCTCCGTCGCCCGACGATGCACACCAGGTAGAAACTTTTTGCTGTGATCCTGCACCTGTTCAGTCCCAAATACTCTTGTGGCCTTACACCAAAACAGTCATAATCCTCATAGTTTTCAATATAGAATCACTATACAACAACTACACAATATTATAAATATTATATACACCAACTCATGACAATTCAACATAGTACTTTCATCAATTTGAACACGAGTTCTTCACAAAATAACATATCACCAAAACCATCATAAAATCAACATAATAGCATATATTATATTCGCACACGCATATTACCAAATTATCATTATGAATCACATCATTTATGTTACAACATCATTAACAAATCACCACGATAAAACATCATAATCAACATCATGTTTACCATTAAAATAGAACATCATGGTATATCAACATGTAATAAATAAATCTCATAAATATATAGATACTGGAATCATGCATCAAAACACTCATATAATTCAATCATAAGATAATTCATCATGTTAGCTTTCCAACCTTCGTACTACGCATCAATCAGACTCATGAAACTCAAGTTATGGCATTTTTAAGAAAATTAGACAGCCATTCAATTCTACCACCCGTCGCCCGGTGCCACCTTAGCGTCGCCCGACGATGCGTCACTTTTGCGTGGCCTTTGCGTCTCCCGGTGCTGCGTCGCAGACAACACTTCTCCTCCTGCGATTTTCCACCATTTAAGGCCTTCCGGAACTCCAAATTCGATTCCGTAAAAAGTACTGCTTTCAGAATTCGAAATTCTATATTTATACAATATTCTTAACATCCTATAACACTTATTTAAAGGTCCTAACATCACACATTCATCAAGGATTCATTCCTCCATTCATTCAATGAATGATTTTTATCAATTTTATCAATCTTTATCCTAAAATCATCACACAAAACACAATCTTACAATTATCTAAACCTTAGATCGATTATAATAACAATGATAAACACTCCTTACCTTAGAATTTGTTGCTAGCTTCCAAATCCTCTTTGTAATCTACCATTCCTCTTTGCCTCTCCATGCCCTAACTTTTCTCCTCCTAGTGTCTGTCTCCAATATTTCACGATCGTTCTAATGAAATAATTTCTCCTATTATTTGTTTAACAATAGGACCCCTAATATTTTCCCATATTGTCCTCACTTAACCTTTCACCAATTACCATCTTACCCTCAATAGTCCACATGACATTACCATTTAGTCCTTCTTGTCTCTACACCATTATTCCTTCTTTTATTAATATTTAATAATTCTAAATATTATTATTAAATCCAATAAATCCAGAATAATTATTTAAATTCTAAATAATTATAAACTAATCAAATACTCCTCATATATTATTATTCCAACACTACCCCACAATATACCATCACCAAACACACGATACATCATATAAATCATAATAATTCCTAAATAATCACAAATAATTAATTAAATAATTGATTGTGATTTTTGGGGTGTTACACAATACACCCCTCATGTACACAACATACTCGTCTTCTATTTATTCATAAATGGACTACTATACCTTAACAAATACACCCTCTTGCAAGAGAACCCGAATGAGCCATTCTGATTTAGAAATATCCAAGCATTCTTAATAATGTAAAACTGGGCTGGACGCGAAACCAAAAGAAACCTTAACCCAAAATGAAATGGGCTTAGCAAATTGAATGTTAAGCCCCTAACCTAAGATACACCCTTCACTTAGCAAGTGAATTTTTAATGGACTTAAAATTTTACATGGACTTTTCTGATTTAGAAAGGCCTATTAATTTCTTAATAAGGTAAAAACCCCTCTTTTGAACTTAAATCTCAAGCAAACGATAACTCTGAAAATTAATAAGGGATAGAAACCAGTAGGACAAATTTGAGGTATGACAAGTAGCATACTAGAGACTAGTAATATGCATGTTTCAACTAGTCGGTCACTTATAAAATATGGAGGAAACTTTAATCTGATCGGTGAGATAGTTAGTGATACTTTTGGTGTGAACATATGACCTATGATGAGGTAGAAGATTTTGATTGAGAAGAGTTGCCGAATGAAGAAGCGTAAAGATTTTATCAATTATTGAATGAGATGAATACACTGTTAATTGAAGAGTCGTTCAGACTCAAAATTATTAATGTGTGTGAGATCATTCACATCACTAATAATGTGTTCAGACGTGATTCTTCATGTTGTAACGTGAAAATCACGTCGCTGTAGAGTTTTTTTTTTGTAGTGAATGATCCATTAGTATCATCTAATTTTTTTTCCATAACATTCACAAATAGATCTTTCTCCATAATGATTGTATCATTACATTGTAACTCCTGTACTATTGTTGTAATAATTTTTTTTACATACTGATTAGTTTTTTTGGAACATAAAATGCCATAGTTGTTATCTTTTCCTTCCTTAGCTTAGCCATAGTTGTTGCAAGACAATATTTTAGTGAATGATAACACAATGAAAGAATATTTTGGTACTCAACATCAACGAGAAAAGCATACCCCTCATTTTCAACAAGAACGAATTTGAGCAAAAATTCTAACAAATCAAAATCTTCTAAAAAATTCTAGCATAATATTCAAAAAATTTAGTCTGGGTTGCTTCTTCTAAAGCAAAAGGGACACAAATATCTTGAAAAATATTGTGGTCTATAATATTCTAGAATAAGATATGTGTTCTAATTCAAGATTGTACGTTGTTGTTTTTAACCAAATATGGACCGAAGCCCCGTGTCCAAGTGAGTACGAAAGAATACCAAGAGAAATTCCACGACCCTACTGTCAAAATCCTTCTAAGATCCTTCATAAATGTGGAAAAAAATTCTTATCAATAGGTTTGAGAGGCCATTTTCCTAGAATATTCCAAAGAGCATTTAACTTTTTTGTGGTGTCTCTATGGTCGAAGAAAATTCTCATTTCTTGAACATTATCCTTTCATGAAGGAAAAAATTGTAACTATAAAGACCATCAAAATATAATGGCTATTGCATCACCTTTGAAATAAGGCGTTGGTAGTTGGATTAGAGATGTATCATAAAACGTTCTTTAACATTTGCTTGAATGTATTAAAAGCTAAAACTCATATATGCAATCCTAACCTAAATCAAATTGAAAATATTTTTGATGAGTTTATAAATAAGAGCACGGAAGGTTGAAATTTACACCTCCCATTAATGTGAAATCTCACGTTACATCATAATCAAAAAATCAAAAAATTGTATACCTTGACTTGAATTCTTATAACAATTGGTGACACGATTATTACGATAGAAATTTAATTTCTTACTACAAAGCTAATCAGTTTTGAGTTGGCACCGCGTTCATGTATAACTTGACATACACGTAACTAGTAACATATGAATGAGAGGTAAAAAAATATACAATGTACCGTAAAAAATGTAATGAATAAAGAATTATTAAAGAGTAAAAAACACTTTCATAAAATTCCTTTTTCTTTTTTTCTTAGTCTCTTTCTCATATGAGGCTCAAACTCTCGTTGCCATGGAAAAAGATGAGTCTTTTTATCCTTAAAATTCTTCAAAACCCAATTTCTCAAACTCACGTCTTTAACCTCACAATACCGGTTGGACCAATCAGTCGGTTCGACCGGTTTAGTCCCTAAACCAGGTGCTCTATCTTTAGAGCCCACGTTCTCTTCTTTTTGCCAATCTACCACATAAGTTGCAACCCTTCTATAAAATTTATCTTTGAACACTTTCCATACTTGATATTTATAATGATTAATCACCATCGCACCATCCTCCACATCAACGGCCACAAACGGTGGGGTTAGATGAAAATGATGCACTACGTTAATAAGGGTCTGATTCAGTGCATCAGGTCTGATAATACTCTTATGTCTCTCACGTCCCGCCAACCGACACGTGTACCCCATCATCACACCTTGACTTGGAACATCCTTTAGGCCCGAAGGCCCAAAACTATAGCATGGTGTTCTTATTTCAGCTACATTTTTTCCGGGCTTTGAATAATGCCAAATGACATGTCGTAAGTCTACTTTTATCCTCACATTGAAGAACTCATCGACGTCAATAAATCCAAGCCACTCGCACGAGGCCCGGGCCCGTAAAGCACAATGAGCAAACCCTGCTTCTTGTGTTTTCACCCAGGCCCATAAGTGCCATGTGATGTTGTAACCCGCATCTTGCAAGTAAGCAATCTCATTTTCTATGTCGTCGTCGCTGTTGTTGTCGTATATAAACCATCTTTGGACTCCGATTTTTGAGTGGTAGATTACCCATTCTTTGATGAACCGGGCTTGGTTTCGTAGCATCGTGCATATGCATAACTCGTGCGGTTTTCGGGTTGATGATTTTTGCAATGGGATAAGCCCGGGCCTTGCGATGGAGGGAAATATTTTTTTACCTTCAACTTGAATAGATACTTTAATAAAAGCATCAGGTTGGGCTAAAATGGTTATAGGTGTTTTGCATCTTATAATCTCTTGAGCAGCTGATAAAACATCTGATTTAAATAAGAATTTGGGTTTTGTGAAATCCCAACCGTACACACATTGGAATCTAGACGGTTCAGCTAATTTCTCTGGTCGAAGATTTAGACCTTTTACAAATACTATTGTGGTCTTGTCACGATCAAACAAAGCTTCATAAACCAGTGGGTCCCAATTATGGGTTGAAAATGAGTTTTTTATTTGAACAGAACCGTTTGATTTTATTTGAACAGATACAGTCTCGCCACGTGGAGGCATCGGACACCGTACGATTTGTTCATGAAGCCTAACAGAGTGAAGCTGAATCGGTTCTTGAAGCCGAGGCGCGGAGTCAGCCGATGAGTAAACACATTGAAGCTCATTTTTCGTATGATGGTGAAAAGACAAAGGGTAGTTTAGGAAAATCAAAACCTGGTCGGGAAGCGTAACGGTTTCTCGGATTGTGATTTCTGGCGGCGGCGGGCTTCGCCATTTGAAAACTGTTTTTGGGAAGTAAGAGGAATAGGTGGAAGAGAAAATGAGAGAGGTGAAGATAATGGAAGACAAGACAACAACGATGCTGAACAAAAAGAACGTGCTCCATGAAACGACACGGTTTTGTTTCCTATGATTTTTCATGGGAGAAGCCCAAAATGACAAGAGAAATGTTCTTTGGGTTGCTTCATGTCAGTTTTTGATTGAATGAGTTGGTGAAAGTTGGTAGATCATTTTTTTTTTTTTAACTTTTTGCAAAGAGAAAGGACAAAGAAAAAGAACGAGAGTGAATTACGGGGATTGAACGGCAGAGATTAAATTATGGAGCATAATCTGTTATCAAATATTACATTTGTTTTAGATTTAGATGCTATAAGGATAATTATATACTCTCTCTTTCTTAAAATTCATATATATATATATATATATATATATATATATATATATATATATATATATATATATATATATATATATATATATATATATATATATATATATATATTTCGTATTTTCTTAAATCATAGTCTTTTCCAACTTTGTCTTATATCTTGGGATGTTTGTAAAATCATTAGAAAAATTATTAGAAAAAGAATAAATATAAGATGCACAATTAAGAAGTATATTTAAATTATACAATAAAGAAAATATTTAGTTGATTAACATTTGGTTTAGTAGTTATAGAAATAAAAATGAAATTGACTTTTCCATTCGAGGGTGCACTTAGAAAATAAAGTGTGGAATTATAAAAGTTCGTCGGAAAAATAATCATTATGATTTAAATGGCTATATATTTTTTTAATCTAATTCCATTGATTCTTGGATGAACAGTTAGTATTGTCTCTGATACAAAGATAAAGAAATGAAAATGTTAATCGAAGGTGAAGATGTTCGTCTATATGCTTACAACATCAATCAGATATGTAATATACAAAATTGTTCCATCTGCTACAAAGATCAAAATGAAACTTAGACAAGTACGAAGTTCCTTACCCTAGCAGACCAGACAAAAACAAAAGAAATGTGACGAGATATCAGACAATATTAAAGATTCCTTACTCCTATTATAACTTCTCATCTGATAAACAATAGTATGCTTCTCTACAAACATTATAAAATTAGTAAATATCTGGTGAACTGTCTTTACCTCATCCATGACGAGCATAGAACAATCTTTTAGAACACAAACATCATTCCTTGCAAGAACCAAAATTCTTCCTGGAGTACCAACTAGCAGATGAACATGTTGATATAAACGCATATTGTTTCAGGCTTGTACCGCTTGTTGTGACCATAACTTGAATTCGCAAATGTTTTCCAAGCTCTTTACATACTTGAGATGTTTGCGAAGCTAGTTCTCGTGTTGGAACCAGAATACTTGAGATGTTTTCCAGATTAATTATATAGAAAAACCCAAAATCCCATTAATTTTTTCATTTTTGTAACTTATTATTGACAACAACCCATTTGATAATTTTCCAGATATATTTTTGTTGATTGATGAAGATGAAACAAAAACCCATTTGGTATTTTTCCAGATCTGTTCTTGTTCATTTTTCAGATCTGTAATTTTTCCAGATCTGTTCTTGTTAATTTTTCAGATCTGTAATTTTTCCAGATCTGTTCTTGTGATTTTTCTAATGATTTTTTCAGATCTGTAATCTTTATTGTATAATTTAAATATATTTCTTAATTGTGCACCTTATATTTATTCTTTTTCTAATGATTTTGCAAACATTCCAAGATTTAAGAAAAATTTGGGGAAGACTATGATTTAAGAAAATACGAAACATAAAAAATATATATAGATATATCATTTATAAAATAAATCAATAAGATGTAAATGGTCTAGTGGTAAGCATGTTGTGAAGCTATCAACATGTCCTTGGTTTGAATCATGTCTCAAGACAAATTTTCTTGAGAGTTTTGATGATCATTAATGATGAACATATGCCACGCGAGTGTTCAGGTGCCACATCAGATGTCACTCAAGTAAAAGTTGATGTTATTAGGACGAAAATGAATCTTTTTGAACAATTAAATGACCACTTTAGAACTCCTTAAAGATAAGGGACCAAAACGAGTATTTTGCCTAAAAAAAATCCTAATAATTATTTCCACATTTGTAAAAAGGGAGATGGCAAAAAATATCAAAATAAAATAAAATTAAAAGAACAAAAAGCTGAATTTTAAAATAGGGAATAAAAAAATTAAAACATAAGACCAAAAGTTTATTTAGATTGATGTTTAATTTGTTGATCCACGTGTTACATACATCAATAAAATTATATAATTTAATAAATATGCTTCAACATTTGATTCCACAATTTTGCCATTGCTTTTAACAATTTTCTGGATCGGTCAAATACCTAAAGACGAGAAGGCCCAATCATCAATCAAAAGAGTGTCCATCAAAGTGTTGAAAGGACATCACATCCACGACTTTGGGATTTGTACTCGATCCACGCCATAGACAGTTATCCACCATTAGAAATCATCTGACGAACCCCGATGTTCCATGGCAGGAAGCATGAGGCGCCTCTAACTATCCCTCAAATATAAGGCATCTCACGCAAGATCCAAGGTACATTATTACCATAACTTACTATATCTTTTTCACCTATTCACTAACTTGGACATTGAAGTGCTAACCTTAGGCCCCCTTTGTTTTGTCGTATTAGAGAACTCACCACTGTATTACTTAACTTCATACTCCCAGGTATATCACTTACGACTCTTTTTACAAAATAGTGTCGCCGTCTATGAGAATTGAATTTTGATTCATGCAAATTTCCATAATCAGATGCTTATGATTCACAATTATTACATCGAAGAGGCTAAAACAAAGAAGATGACCTCTGATCCAACTATCAGTCGTAGACCCGCTAACTTTAAGATCATCTCATGTCTTTGTCGTCAACTCAATTGGCAGTGGACCGTTAAATAAGAAAGAGCCTCCACCACAAAGTTCCCTCAAGTTACCAACAACAACCAAAGACAAGACAATGATAAACCTATTTTAGGGTTTTGAGACCACAAAAACGTGGATGGAACTCCTAATGTAGCACTCTCACCGGTCTTAATTGTAACGCCCTTTAATTATTTATTTAATTAAATATTTTGATCTTTTTTTGTTAATTTAAATTTTTATCGTCGAAGTCGGAATTATTTTATTAAGTTGGAATAATAATTAATCAGATTTAATTTGGTGGAATTAAGTTAAAGTGTTATTTTATTATTAAGCTTAAATATGAATTTGAGCTTAATTGGTGGTGTTGTGTAGTAATAAAGGGGTATGTCATTTATGCCCATTTGAGTTTTTTAAGATTAAATAAAAAAATATAACTATTATATTGGAAATAGAATTAGAGGAAATAAGAGAGAGTATTGTTATCAGGAAAGAAAAGAGCAAAGAGGAAAATAGGGTTTGTGGGAGGAGAAGAAGAACAAGAGGAAATTTCTTCAAGTGCCAAATTCCCTAAAAATTCGGTTGAAGTCTCTTAGAGCTTCTCTTAATCCAAGGTAAGGGTGGGGTTCTGACTCTATAATAGGGTGTATGATTAATAGTATGTGAATTTGGGTTATGAAAATTATTTCTAATTGTGTTTGAAATTGGTATATTGGTGAAATTGAGATATGATTTAGGACACAATATAATTAGATAATACATATATTTAAGTACCTTAGTATTTTTCTTTGCAAAAATTCCAATTTTTTGTACTGTAGCGCAAATAAGGAAGTAGCGCTTAGAAGTAGTGCTTGTTACTGTAGCGAAATTTAAGAAGTATTATTTAATAGGCATATGCTTGCATTACT
Organism: Vicia faba; assembly: GCA_948472305.1. Taxonomy (NCBI): domain Eukaryota; kingdom Viridiplantae; phylum Streptophyta; class Magnoliopsida; order Fabales; family Fabaceae; genus Vicia; species Vicia faba. The sequence continues at coordinate 151,148,666 of OX451740.1, forward strand.
GTAGCGCCAGATTGAAGTAGCATTTTGAGCAATTAATTGGCATACTGAAGTAATATTGTAAAGTTGCGCTAGATGGAATGATACTTAGAAGTGATAGTTTGCTACTGTAGCGTAAGATGAAGTAGCTATGAAAGGCATTTATTTTGCAATGCAGTAGCATAAGGTAAAGTAGCAATTGGAGTAATAAATTGCTTGCTACTGTAGCGATAATAGAATGGAGTAGTATTTAATGGTACATATTTTGCTTACTGTAGCGCCAGATTGAAATAGCACTTAAAAGCATTTGCCCTGCATACTGTAGCGAATAAGTGTAGTAGCATCTAAAGACATTTGCTTACTACTGTAGCGATATAAGAATGAAGTAGCTTTTAGAAGTGGTTAAATTGCATAATGTAATGCAAGGAATAAAAGTAGCATTTGGAGTATTAACTTGCTACTGTAGCGCAATTAAGGAAGTAGTATTTAGAAGTAATTGCTTGCAATACTGTAGCTACTACGTTCCGGTTTACAAATACAAAATATTTGATAATGAGGATTTAATATCTTTAATAAATAATTTCGTAGGATTTATAAAGTAGAATTAATAGAATTTTTGACCGATAATTAATTAACCGAATTTAGCCAAAATAGTCTGAATAATTATGCGGTTTATTATAGTAATTTTGGTTGATCTGTTGGGTGGCATTTTTGTGGAAAATGTGAAATTTGCAGGTGATTTCATTGCCTCTATTTATGGGAAAAATATTAAGTTGCAGGCTTATGGCCAATGTTGAATTAAGTTGAATTATTGTTGTTGTTGTTGTTGTTACGTTCATGTCGTTAATGCATACATAGCATATCATGTTGGAGCTGATGCTCGTCAAGTTGGCCTGGATTGGAAAATATAAAGTTGAAGGCTTATGTCTTGTTGATGCCTCTATTTATTGGCAGATTTCTAAGTTGGGAGTTCTGCTCCATTGGTACCACATGCATGTGTATAAAGACGAGTCGCATTTCATGTTGCATTCTGAGTTGTCGTGTGGATAAATTAATTATGTTGAATATTGATAAAAAGCTGTGAAGTGGTAAATTGCATGATCTAATACTAATATATTATTTATTGTATATCCGATTATATGGTTTGATATCTCACCCCTTCTGTTTGAATGTTGCCCTCTGTTGGTAACGTGCAGGTAATCAAGAAGGTTAGCTGTTACCCTCGTTAGTTCGAGTCGGTATTGTCGTTCTGATACGTAGCACTCGGGGAGATGAACGCATGTTTTCTTCATTGTCAATTTTCATTATGTTGCTGAATTTTTAAGTTGTTTTCATTAAAGACTTGTTGTCTTAAAGTTGTTTTGAGTTGGATAAGATGTTATGGTGTTTTCAGTTGAATTTTGTGAATCCGCTGCGTAGTAATGAAAGTTGTTTTTATTTTTAAAGACTAAGCTGGTTGTTATCGGTTCATCCGAAGCTCATGTGTTATGTATCTGAACTATAGATGATTGAATGTCGTAGTTTTAAGTTGTAAGTGTAGCATTCTATTTGCTTGTTGGAAATTTTTATAACTCTGATTTTATTTAACTCGTTGGATAGAAATGGGGTGTTACATTAACGACCACCATAGTAACTCACTAAGTATCAAGAATCCTCATCGATGATGGGAGCTCATGTGACCTGATGTACATCAAAATCTTCATGAGATTAGGGTTACAAAAGCAAGATTTGAAGTCGTATGAAGGCAAGAATCCTTTAGCATCCAATGATTCCTCTATTCGTTTGTGTGGAACAAAGACTTACTGGTTTCTTTCGGAGAATGAAATAAAAAGAGAATCGTGAACGTGCATTTCCTTGTAAACCCTTGTGAAAACGTATACAATGAAATCCTAGGGAGGTCATTCCTTGCATCATTAGATGTAGTGGCCCCTGCGGTCCATTTGAAGGTGAATTATCATAATGATTCAGGTAAGGTAGTCGTTATTTTGACTGATCTACACAGAGTTCACCTTATACATGAAAAACAATAAAGAATCTCCTTGTGGTTGTCATCACATACGAGAAGAGAAAGAATAAGATATGTGAAGCAATTAGTATGGTTGGCCTCGGCTTACAAGAAGATGAAATCCTGCAAAATGATGAGATTGGTCTGTTGACATGAGTCAAAATGAAGACTTTAAGGAAGGTTCCAGACGATGAGTTTGAAGTTGTCCAGCTCGAGGATAACCCAACATGGTCGATCCATATAGGTACAGTTCTATCGGTCGTGGCCAAGAAAGGACTCGTTGAATTCCTTAAAGATAATGTCAACCTTTTTGCAATTTCTCCTAACGAGATTCATGGCATGGACCTGAGTGTGGCTTACCATATGTTGAATACCGATTCCTTTGCCCGATACATGTGCCAAGGTGAAGTGGTCATGAATAAAATTTAGGGCTTGCTTAATGATAATTTATCTCCAAAGAGAGGCGCACTATATGACTGTCCAATTTCATTTTAGTATAAAAAATACTCCAAGAATTGGAGAATTTGTATTGATTACACCGAACTCAATCGGGTTTGCCTCTAAGATTCATATCTACTTATAAACATAGACAAGCTAGTGGATAGTTGAGTGAGGTACAAACTTTTATCCTTCATGAATGCATACTATGGCTATAATTCGATACTTATGTACAAGTCGGATAGATAGAAAACATCTTTCACAACTAAACGAGCCAACCATCAATACAACATGATGCCCTTCGGTATGAAGAATTTAGCAAGGATTTACATGAGGTTTATATGGATGATCATTAAATCCAACAAAAAGGATTTACATGATGAGAACCTTACTAGCATATTCTGAAGAGTTCGGCAATATAATATGAGTCTAAATCCAGAAAAGTATCTTTGAGGTTATATATAGTAAATTCTTAGGCTTTTACCAAATAGAGAGAGGCATATAGGCAAACCCAGATAAGTGTGAGGTAATCATCAAGATGGGAGCACCATCAATGAATAAAAAGATAATGAAGTAGAATGGAATTTTGATGACCTTAATTAGGTCCCTCTCAAAGTCGGCACAACATGGCATGTCTTTCTACAAGTTATTGAAAAAAGAAGAACACATTCTAGAGTATGAACATACATTTACGTACTTAAAAACATCCCTATTGACACCTTCAGTTCTATCTCGACTGGTTTTTAGGGAAGTTTTATTCCTTTATTTGGCCGCTTCCAGTGAAGCAGTTAATGTAATTCTTACATGATATGTGAATTCTACTCAAAGTCTAATGTATTTTATTTCTAAATCCTTAGTCGTACCTGAAACAAGTTATTAGAAAATAGAGAAGGTATCACTAACATTAGTGTCTACGTTGAGGAATCCACAATGTTACTTTCTAGCACATGCCATTGTTATTGACATTGATTTACCACTGAAGCAAGTTTTCCACCAACCAGATTTAGCTGAACAACTAACCAAGTAGTCTATCGAGATGTTTGAGTTTGACGTCTCTTTTGGAATCTGTAAAACATTAAAGGCCAAATTGATCCCAAACTTCATTGCATAAATGACTCCTGATGCATCAGAATCAGTCTATAACTAGACCGTGTTCACGCAAGGTTCATCCAATAGTCAGGGAAGTGAGGTATGTCTCATATTGGAGAATTGAGACGACTAACTAATTGAAGTATGCCCATGTTTTGAATTCTCTATTACCAATAACCATACTGAGTATGAATCTTTCATCACTGACCCTACATTTTGAATTCTCTATTGTGTTTATTTGTGGAACAGGACAAGAGGATTGTGACAGAATAACACCTTAAGATATATATAATATGAATACTTTTATGCTAAAAGAAAAGTTGTTCTCTATTTTGAATTATGTACATCATCTTTTGTTTAGATGATTAGCTAAATGAAAGCTTAAATTGGTTCTTGTTGGAACAAAGGATTCAAGAAAGATGATTTTGAGAAATCAAGAAGAAGAAGAAGAAGAGGAGAAGAGAGAGATTGTGAGTTAGTTAAGTGTAACTAACTTTTAACTGAATGTATTATTATTGTTACATATTTGATTACAACCATAATGGCCATTTATATAGGCAAAGTGCCCAGACCCAAATACATGCTAAAAGCCCAAATAACTACATAACAAGAATTAACCAACTAACACATCCCCTTAATTCATGTTATTAATACTTCTCATCCCGATGCCTTTCTTTAACTCTTCGAACCTCACTTTCTTCAGAGGTTTGATGAGTATGTCAGCTAGTTGCACTTCTGTCTTGCAATGTTTTATTTCAAGCTTCCCTTTGTTGACTTGATCCCTCAGAAAATGATACATTCTTTCAATGTGCTTACTTCGACCATGACACACTGGGTGATTCATAAGGTTTATAGCTTACTTGTTATCAACAAATAGCTTCATCTTTGATTCCATTATTATGAGTTCCTCAAGTAGCACTTTGATTCATGCTGCTTGGCATGCAGCATATGATGTAGCCACATATTCTACTTTGCATGATGACAAAGCCATAATGCTTTGCTTCCTCAAACTCCAAGATATTAGAGCTCCTTTGATCAAGAAAATGTATCCTACGGTACTCTTCTTTTCGTCTTGATATCCACTGAAGTCTGAGTTAGTGTATCCATGAACTTCGAAATCTGAGTTGTTCTTCGATTTATTTGGTAACAGCACACCATGATCAATAGTTCTCTTTATGTATCTCAACACCCCCTTCATTGCGATGAGATGACATTCTTGAGGCTTCTCCATAAATCTGCTCAAAAATCCTACACTTTGGCAGATATCTGGTCTAGTATTGCAAAGATAACTCAGGGATCCAATGGTTTATTTGTAAAGGGTCGAACTTACAAACTCATCATTCGATTCCTTTTTCAGCTTTGCTCTAGTCTCTAATGGGGTAACAACTGCCTTACAGTTGCTCATATGAAACCTAGTCAGTATATCTTGAGCATACTTCGTTTGATGCAAGAAAACTCCTTCTTCGATGTCTTTGAATTCCATTCTGAGAAAATAGGAGAGATTCCCTAAATCAAGCATTTTGAATTCCTGCATTAACTTTGACTTTACCTTCATTATCTCAGCTTTGTCTTCTCCTGTAATGAGTAAGTCATCAATATAGAGACATAAAATGATTTGATTGACACTTTCGACATCATTTACATATACTCCATGTTCAGGGACACACTTTGTGAAACCTGCTTTGATTAGGAATCTATCTATCCTTTTGTTCCAAGCTCTAGGAGCTTGCTTCAAGCCATAGAGAGACTTCCTTAATCTGTAAACTTTTGACTCCTGTCCTTTGACGTCAAAACCTGGTGGTTGAGTAACGTAGACTTCTTCTTCCAATGGACCATTCAAAAACGCTGACTTTACATCAAGTTGGTGCATTTTCCATCCTCTACATGCAGCTATCAAAACAAAAATCCTGATTGTTTCGATCCTTGCAACAGGCGCATATACTTCATCGAAGTCAATACCAGGTTTTTATAGAAAATCTCTGGCCACCAGTCTTGCCTTATACTTTGCAATCTCACCATTTTGCCTTTGTTTCACCTTGTAGATCCATTTCACATTGATTGGCTTCTTGTTGGTTCTTTCGACAAGCTCCCAAGTCTTGCTCTTCTTTCATGGCTTCACACCAATTCGAATTGCTCAAGGCTTCTCCCAAATTAATTGGTTCTGCTTCAGCCATCATCATGGCTTCTTTGATTAAGTTACCATTTGCATGATTTCTTGAACTGGAAACCTCTCATATCTAATCAGCCTAGTCAATTCAGTTCTTGTTCTTGTGGATCTTCTTTCATTCTGCACAGGTGGTTCTTCATTTTAACTTGCCAAAGCTTCATTCTGTTCATCTTCTTCGAACACAGTTGTGACTGTGTATGATTCTTGTCGAACTAAACTTTGACTCCAATCCCAACCTTTGCTTCTGTCTACAAGAACATCTCTATTGATCATTAGTTTATCTTTGATTGGTGAATACAACTTGTATGCACCATTCGAATGATAACCTATGAGCATCATGACTTCACTACGATCATCCAGCTTCTTTCTCAATTGTTCAGGTACATGCCTGAAGCACATTGATCCAAAAACTCTAAGATGACTTACATTTGGCTTCGACCCCGTCCAAGCCTCATGCAGTGTCTTTTTGCCCATCTTCTTTGTTGGGCGTCTATTTAGAATGTATACTGCTGTCGAAGCTGCTTCATCCCAAAATCTCTTAGGCATATTCTTAGCTTTCAACATACATCTCGTCATGTTCAGTAAACTTCTATTATTTCTCTTAGCTATGCCATTATGCTGAGGCATATAGGGTGCAATAACCTCATGCTCTATACCTTCCTCATTGCAAAATCTAGTAAGTTCAGCAGAATTATATTCACCACCACCATCAGTTCTTAACTTCTTCAATTTGCAGCCACTTTCTTTCTCAGCATGCAACTTGAACTTCTTGAACTGTGTGAATACCTCACTCTCCTCTCAATAAGCTAAATCCACATATGTCTGGTGAATTAATCAATGAAAGTAAGGAAATACCTGTTACCTCCATTAGACTTTACTTCAAAGGACACAGGCATCTGAATGAACCAACTCCAGTTTTTGCCTTAATCTTATAGGAAAGTCACTCTTGAACGCCTTCCTTGCCTGTTTGGCTTTGCAGCATTCCTCACATATCTGCTTTGGTTCCTTCACATACGGCAATCCAAGCACCATTCTTTTCTTATTGAGAATACATAAACTCTTGAAATTTAGATGTCCATACATGTGATGCCATAGCCAGTTCTTGTCTTCTTCTGTAGTTAAAGCAAGATATTTGTGATCTGATGTGTTGAGTTCAACCTTGAAATTTTTGTTCTCCGCCAATGGTGCTTTCATTATTAGCCTCCCATCAGCCCTATATACCTTCATCTGATTATTCTCCAACTTCATATTGAAGCCTTTTACAAGTAATTGACTTGCACTTATCAAGTTACTTATTATCGAAGGTACATATAGAACTTCAGTGATAGTAGCCTTTCGACCATCCTTTCTGATAATCGAAATATCTCCTTTACCACCTGATTTGATATGCCTGTCATCTGCAAACTTTATCACCTTTTCGACTGACTCATCTAACTTGGTAAACCAGTTTTTATTACCAGTCATGTGGTTGCTACATCCTGAATCCAGATACCACATGTTATTTTTCTCAGTAGTCGACTGAGTGTTCACCAGCAACAACACATCATCAGAATCACTATCTCCAGCTTGTGCTTATTGAGCTTCATCACTATCTTTCGACCTCACAGCTTTCTTTCTTCGACAGTCTATAGCATAGTGGTCAAAACCTTGACAATTGTAACATCGCACCTCTTTCGTGTCAATTTTCTTCCCAGAATACTTGTTGCCCACACCTTTTGAATCAATATTCTTGCTTGACTTCTCATCACCAGCAAGATTCTTTCGCTGCTTCGACTTCTCTTTTCTAGCTTTCTTGCTGAATCTTGATTGCAATGCTTGTTCATCTGCCTTTTCTCTTTCTGAGTTTCTCTGCTGCAGCCTCGTTTCGTGAGCCTCCAATGAAGCTTGAAGTTCTTCCAACTTCATCTCAGATCGATTCTTGGCCTCTTCAATTGTCACAACAAAGTAATCGAAATCTACAATTAAGGATCTCAATACCTTTTCTATCTTTTGCAGATCCGTAAGCGTTTCACCACATGCCTTCATCTGGTTTGTTATCATTACAACTCTTGAGAAATATGCAAAAATAGATTCATGCTCTTTCATCTGAAGCATCTCGTACTGCTTCCTCAATGTCTGTAACTTCACCTTCTTTAGTTTCTCATCTCCACCATACAAAGATTCCAGCTTTTCCCAAGCTCCTTTTGCTGTTTCTTCTTCAATTATCTTCTCGAATATGTCACAATCCACACACTGGTGAATCAAGAACAGCGCCTTGCCATCTTTCTTCCTCTGATCTTTGTGCACAGCTTTCTGGGCTTCCGTAGCATCTATTTCCAGTTCTGATATTCTATCATTCAAGATTTCTACGACATCTTGAAATTTGAAAATAACTTTCATTTGCACAACCCACCGTTGATAGTTTTCACCTTTGAAAACTGGTAGATTCGCTGGAAACTGTGTTGATGTTGTTGATCCGTTTGCCATTAGATTCTCTCTGAATCGCAAACAAGCTCTTGATACCAATTTGTTGGAACAAATGATTCAAGAAAAATAATTTTGAGAAATCAAGAAGAAGAAGAAGAAGAGAAGAGAGAAATTGTGAGTTAGTTAAGTGTAACTAACTTTTAGCTGAATGTATTATTATTGTTACATATTTGATTACAACCATAATGACCCTTTATATAGACAAAGTGCCCAAACCTAAATACATACTAAAAGTCCAAATAACTACCTAACAAAAATTATCCAACTAACAATTCTTAGGTATTATGAAAGAAAAGTATGAAAGCAAAGTGTTTTAGTTACTTATGATATTAGAATAGCTCTCTAGATTATCTATGAAATGTATGAAAGAAAAGTGTTTCGGTAACTTTTTATATCAACAGTGCTATATTTAAGCAAGAAAATCGTGCTAATTTTAAGATGTATATTTAAGCAAGAAAAATCTAAAAATGTTTCCAAAAAGCTTTATGATGAAAAGGTCTATTAGGTCTATTCTTATCTATACTTTTCATGATGTGAATTTCATTTAAGATTTACGTATTTTTAGGATGCTTGTGTTTAATTCTATTACTAGCTTTTGAAAGAAAATAAGCATAGATAACCATCTTTTTTCATCTGACAATATTTATTTATATGGAGGAGACAATTTAGTTTGATTACTATTTACATCTACTGCTTTTATTATATTATTATTATATATCAGCTCCAAGATAGAGAGAACTTTCTATAAAAGGAATTTATCATTTTTCTTTGTTATAATTTTTTATAGGTTTTTTTTTTGTTTTCACTATTCTCTTTCTGAAAAAATTCTCTATCAACTAAATCAATTATTTTAACCTCAACTCTTCTCAAAAATCTCAATAACAATTCAGCGGTAACTCAAATTTTTATCCTTATTTTCTGCAAGATTTATTATACTCCCATGAAACTAACTCAAGGCATTCATAACGCCTTGACCACAAATTCCATAGATCTTTCTTGACATGACAACCTCCACTAGTTATTGATGAATGCATAAAAACATTTGAACTTTTTAAAATATATAAATCAAATATGTTATACCCTTTAACAATAATCAATTCATCATGCAAAATCTTCAACACTCCATGTTCAACTCTAGTACAATAGCCTAGATCATCAAACATACTCATAGATAACAATTTTCTCTTGAGTTCTGAAACATATCTCACATTGTGAATAAGAAGTTCATGATCATCAAACATTTTAAATATGACCGTATCAATACCATAAACCTTGAAAGTCTTATTATCACCAAGGTGAACTACTCCAATACCATCTTTAAAGTTTCAAAGTATTCTATTCTTGGACACATGTGATAAGAGCAACCTGAGTCAATGATCCAATTATCTTCAGTTTCCAAACTCGATACAACTAGTGCACCGACATCCTTATAACCTTCCTCATGCAAGGCAACTGCAACTTGAACAGAATCTTCATTGACCTTTCTCTCAGGACACTACTTAAAGTGACTGGTTTTCTGAAAATTAAAACATTTTACCTTTGACTTGTCAAACCTCTTTGATTTAGACATCCCTTTACCTCACCTCCTCCTCTTGACACACTTAAGCCTTCACCAGTACCTTCAATCTTCAAATCTTCTGACATTGAAAATTCTTTGGATTTTACTGTTGTTTGGACTCTATCCAAAGTGATAGTACCTTTCTTACCATAAAAAAGAGCATCCTTAAAGTCCTCAAAAGATCTAGGTAATGAACCTAACAAGATTAAATTCTTGTCCTCATCTTCAATCTTCACTTTAATATTCTCAAGATCATCAATAATCTTGTGAAATTCTGTAAGCTGCTCAACTATAGATTTGTTCTCCACCATTCAGAATAAATAGAATTGTTGTTTCAGACACAATCTATGAGTCAAAGATTTGGTCATATACAATTATTCAAGTTTTGCCCACATAGAAACTGTAAATTGCTTTTTGGAGACTTCTCTTAGAAGTTTATCCCCGAGGCACAAGATAATGGCACTCCTGGTCTTATCCACCATCTCGGTCTTATGTACTTGTGTAAGCCCTACATGCATCAATGCTTCATTCTTTAAAGCATCGATACACTTCTCTTGAATTAAAATTGCTTGCATCTTAATTTTCCATAACCCGAAGTCATTGTTACCAGAAAATTTCTCGATCTCCCATTTGCCCATGGTGCTTACTTGTAAACAGTACCCATTTGTTCCACGGTGGGCGCCACTTGTTATAAATTATGACAAGGTTCAATTTCAATATATGAGACAAAGAACGGTAGTAACCAAAATAAATAACCTACAATAATAATAATCAATACATAAAAGGTATAACAAAATAAGATAATAAAAATACGAGAGGTTTGTTTACGAAGTTTGTAACGCCTCAGATTTTGGTCCAAGACACTACTTTAAAGTACAATATAAACACTCACACTTCATTTCATATTTTCGACTGTTTTCTTTAAACACAATGGAATGAACTCAATCCACAATATTCAATTACACACAATCATGATATTTTTACCTTCTTCCAAACAAGTCAAATGAAATTTTATTTAATACAAAACAAACTCATTTAATTATATTAACTCCATAAACATTGCATATCATTTTTTTATAAATATATTTAGTATTAGGGGATTAGGGGAGGTATCACCTACATTATAGGTAAGTAGCAACCCATGATATACATTATGTCCCTTTACTTGGCATTAGGGGAAGTATCACCTATAACTCCTGCTTAGCCTTAAGACAGTTTGGTTACACCCGAAGGGATGGCCCGCACAAGATCCTGATTCAAGGTTTGGTATTTGACTACGACAACGACGATCAAGGTCTTCGCCAGAGATTTATCCGAGCTTGGAGGATGTCAAACAAGGTGGATAGCAAGACTTTTGGGCATAAAAATTCCATCCCTCTTGAGCCTTACCTCAAATGGGTACGAACTCGTGCTCAGAGTCTTATGATGCCTTACCCCTCCATTCTCCCGGTAATCATTGAGCCTGTCATGGAGGGAGATGTTCCATACACTATCCTACATCCTGACATGCCTATCTCTCTTGAAGACCTACAAAGTGATTGGATACAACTCAAGGGAGAGCGAGATACCTTTGAAGCCCAATTCTACGCGAGCGAGAAGAAGGTTTTGGAACTCACTAGGCTACTTCATGAGGAGCAGACTCTCAATGCCTACATCGCACAAAAGAGGATGCACACTACCTTTTTATCTTAGAGCTTTTGTATTTCCTTATAAGCCCAAGAGGTATTGATATATTCAAGCTTTAACTTATTAACATAACGTGTGTTTCCTTTTTGTCTAAAACAAATTTGAATCTTTAAAATCCTTGAAATCATTACATATGCATTTATCATTCATCATAACATAAGTAGGTTTCTTGCAACAAGTCTCCTCATCTCTCTACTGTTTATTTCAGTAAGATGGATCTCGAGAAAACAGTGAAGGACCTCCAAGCTCAGAACACAGTTTCAACAGTTGCTCTTGACCCTAGCCAAAGGAAAAGAAGAGTTGAAGCCTTTGCTGGATGAGGAGAAGAAAAAGAAGACAAAGAAGGTAACCGGAGTCCTAAACATGGGAAGAAGATTTCATGGGCAGACAAGAAGGACCTTATACTTTGCAATGATATCCAGTGAGAGAGACAACCAATATGGAAAAGGTAAGGAAACAGTTGTCCCATCAGAATTGGAAGAGGAAGAGGAAGAAGAAGACTATTCTGAAGAACAATACCCTTCAGCTGATGACAAGTAAAAACATCTCGAAGAGCGGTTGAGTGCGATGGAAATCCAAAAAGTGTCTGGCTTGGACTTTGAGGAATTGGGGTTAGTGTCAGGGATTGTCATTCCTCCCAAATTCAAAGCACCTGTGTTCGTCAAGTATGACGGAGTCTCATGCCCTAAAATGCATCTTCGATCCTATGTGAGGAAAATCCAGCCCCATACCACTAACAAAGACTTATGGGTACACTTCTTCCAAGACAGCCTGTCTGGAACTCAACTTGATTGGTTTTACCAGTTAGAAAGAGCCAATGTTCATAACTGGGAAGATCTTGCTGCAGCCTTCTACAAACAATACCAATACAATGCTGACCTTACACCTACCCGTACTCAACTTCAGAGTATGGCCATGGCTTCAAATGAAGGCTTCAAGGACTATGCGCAAAAATGGAGAGATTTAGCCGGAAGAGTTCAACCCCCTCTATCTGAGAGAGAGTTGGTAGACATGTTCTTGGGCACCTTGTCTGGTCCCTTCTTCAATCATTTAATTGGAAGTTCATCGGCAGGTTTTGTTGAACTGATATTGACCGGAGAAAGGGTAGAAGCCGGGATAAAGAGTTGAAAGATTTAGAAAGATACATCCTCTTCTGCAGCTGTAAGGAAGCCTTTCATCAGAAAGAAAGAAGTGGTTGTTGTATATCCTCAAATAAATCAAGATAGGGCCGAGTGCCGACCAATGGTAGGGGCTGTGATGATCCCTAAACCTGCGCCTGATCAACAAAGAAACAATCAACCGAGGATGGAAAGACCGGTCAGGAAGCTCACCAGAATTAACATGACCCTATCTCAGGTATTACCACATCTACTAAGATCCAATTTGGTGACCTTGAAAGAAGCTCCGAAAAACCCCAATACAACCTCTTCTCACTATCATCCCAATGCCCGTTGCGCATATCACTCTGAAAGTCCCGGCCATGACACTAATAATTGTTGGGCTCTAAAGAACAAAATACAAGACCTCATTGAAGAAAAAGAGATTGAATTCGATGTGCCTGAAAAGCCAAATTTCATTTCTGCCCCTATGCCCAAACATGGCCATAATACCAATGCCATTGAAGAAGAAATGTTTGTTACTTCAGTTGATGAACTTATGACCCCACTCCTGACTATTAAAGTGAACTTGTTGAATGCCATTGTGTTCCCGGGCTGTGATGAAGGCTGTCATTTCTGTTTGTCCTCACCGACCAGCTGCCCTTTGTTGAAAACAGGCGTTCAGTGCCTAATAAATAACAAAGAAATTTTGTTTGAAAAGACTTATGTTCCACCTGTTCCTTTTAAAGATGTCTCTATCATTACCATTTCCGCCAATTCTTCCAGGGTCTCCACCAAAAGACCCGTTATAATTACATCAGTTCCGAAAGCAACTCCTTTGATAATTACAAGGCCTGGACCAGTCCCATATTCGTCAGACAAAACCATACCATGGAATTATGAAGGGGGTGTCTACTACCACGGTATCAAGCAGGATTGGCCAGCCGCCGAAGATTCGAGTTCCGAGAAAGTCAACTCCGACATCAGTAATATTGCAGGAACTAGCAAGATTACCCGAAGCGGAAGGATATTCTATCCAGAAATTACTCCCCCAAAAGCAGTTTCTGGACCCGTCATCATTCCTGTTGTTGCTCCCCCGAAGGCTATTCCCAGTCCTACAATCGTCTCCACTAATACTCCAACTAACAAAGCTGTTACAATCCCTGTTATCATTCCTACTGACACTCCTGTTGCCGACTTAACCGAGACTCAAGGTAAAAGTATTCTGATTGAGCATGTATGGACAAAGGCTCAGTCATTGGCTATCCCTGAGACCTCCCGGAAAGAGATGGAGGAAATTCTGAAAATCATAAAAAGAAGCGACTACAATGTAGTTGAGCAACTGGGAAAAACTCCATCTAAAATTTCCTTGCTAGCATTATTACTATGTTCTGAGGCGCATGCAAAAGCCTTGGTAAAATTCCTGAAAATTGCCCATGTACCCCAAGAGACATCTGCCGATCAGTTTCAAGACTGTGTAGTCAGCTTGACTGTAGATAATGGTCTAGGTTTTTCAGATGCTGATTTAACGCCAAGAGGAAGGAAGCATAATGAGGCATTGCATGTCTCAATTGAATGTAGGGGCACAACCCTGGCTCATGTTTTGGTGGACACTGGCTCATCTCTGAATGTATTACCTAAAAACGCTCTTGATAGGCTTGACTGTGAGGGATTGACATTGAAGCCAAGTAACATAGTAGTAAGGGCTTTTGACGGCTCGAAAAGGATGGTACATAGGGAAGTGGATATCCCCATAAAGGTTGGAACCCAAACATTTGATTCAACTTTTTATGTAATGGATATCAGTCCCTCATATTCCTGCTTGCTAGGCCGACCATGGATTCACAATGCTGGCGCTGTCACTTCTACGTTGCACCAAATGATGAAATATCCGATTCAAGGAAAGATTATCACCGTTCATGGAGAAGAAGAGTATATGATCAGCCATCTCAATTCCTTCAGATATATGGAATTAGATGGTGAATTTATTGAAACTCCATTCCAACACTTTGAAGAGGTCCCACAAGATGTGGCAGTAACCAAGGCTGTTCCCAAGATCACAAGGCCTCCACTCCGGATGTCATCTCTGAAGGATGCCAAAGCAGTGGTAGAAGAAGGTGGGTGCACTATCTAGGGATAACTCCCAGATATCCCATATAAGTTTGAAAAATTTGGCATGGGCTTCACTTCAGGTGCCCAGAAGGATGTGCGCCATGTTCGTGCTGGAGGACCACCCCTGAAGATCAGAAACCGCGAGGTCAACACCGTAGAAGATGATGAAGATAGTTGTGACTTGGAGGACTGGATATTCCCAACTGTCAGTGGAGGACTCAGCAACTGGGAGGCTAGAGATTTTTTCCCGATCACTTTTATCCCACAGTAATTTGTCTTTACATTTTGTTGGATCTTTAATATTAAAACAATTCACACTCTTAAAACCTTGTATCTTACCCGAGGCACAATGGTCCATTTGTAAGGGTTATCATCTCATTTTCATATGACATCAATGAATCATGGACGTTTTCGCATACAAACTTTTGTGCTCATTGTTTTTTCTTTTTACATTTTCATTTCTTTCAAAGATAGTTATACCCTTACACACACTCACACTCACAATGCAGGTATACATCCATTCGGGATCCCATGGGTAA
This sequence comes from Vicia faba, assembly GCA_948472305.1. Lineage (NCBI taxonomy): Eukaryota > Viridiplantae > Streptophyta > Magnoliopsida > Fabales > Fabaceae > Vicia > Vicia faba. The sequence continues at coordinate 151,163,799 of OX451740.1, forward strand.
CGATCCTGCTATGGCCTTTTGTGACTCTGAGAATCTAATCTACCAAGCCGAAGACGAAGGTAGGGAATATTGTGAAGTACCAGGGGAACTTTCCAGACTACTACAACAAGAAGAGAGAACCGTTCAGCCTCACGAGGAACCCGTGGATACAATCAACCTAGGTATCGAAGAAGACAAAAAAGAGGTCAAGGTGGGTGCCAATCTGGAACCCAGTATCAAGGAGCATCTGATTCAATTGTTACACGATTATGTTGAAGTCTTTGCCTGGTCGTATGAAGACATGCCAGGACTTGATGCAAATATTATGGTACATCGTCTGCCTACAAGAGAGGATTGTCCGCTAGTAAAGAAAAAGGTTCGCCGCATGAAGCCTAATATGTCAGAAAAGATTAAAGCATAAGTCATGAAGCAATTCAACGCTGGATTCTTGGTTGTCACCTCTTATCCCCAATGGGTCGCCAATGTTTTTCCCGTGCCCAAAAAGGACAGCAAAGTGCGAATGTGTGTGGACTACAGAGATTTGAATATGGCAAGCCTTAAGGATGATTTTCCACTCCCCCACATTGATATTCTAGTTGACAATACGGCACAACACAAAGTGTTTTCCTTCATGGACGGATTCTCAGGTTACAATCAAATCAAAATGGCGCCTGAGGACATGGAGAAAACAACGTTTGTCACGCACTGGGGCACTTTCTGCTATAAGGTGATGCCATTCGGACTAAAGAATGCTGGGGCAACCTATCAACATGCCATGGTAGCTTTATTTCATGACATGATACATCACAGAATAGAGGTCTACGTGGACGATATGATAGCCGGATCTCAAACAGAAGAAGAGCATCTTGATCACTTACAAAAACTGTTTGAGAGACTGAAGAAGTACAAGCTGAGGTTGAACCCAAACAAATGCATAATTGGGGTACGGTCTGGTAAACTCCTAGGGTTTGTCATCAGCAATAAAGGTATTGAAGTAGATCCTGCCAAGGTAAAAGCGATACAAGAGATGCTTGCTCCTCGTACTGAGAAGAAAGTCAGAGGATTCTTGGGGCGTTTGAACTACATTGCCAGATTCATCTCTCACTTGACAGCTACTTGTGAACCAATCTTCAAATTGTTGAAGAAAGATCAAGTAGTCAAATGGAATGACGAGTGCCAAGTTGCTTTTGACAAAATCAAACAATATTACAAGAGCCTCCTGTTTTGATGCCACCAGTTGAGGGAAGACCATTGATCATGTATCTGACTGGTTTGGAAAATTCAATGGGTGTGTGTGCTGAGGCAGCATGACGAGTCTGGCCGAAAAGAGCACGCTGTTATTACCTAAGCAAAAAGTTTACCGACTATGAAACAAGATATTCACTGCTCGAGAAAACTTGTTGCACTCTGGCATGGGCTGCTTGCCGGCTAAGACAGTATATACTGACCCATACTACCTTATTGATATCTAAAATGGATCTGATAAAATACATCTTCGAGAAACCTGCTCTCTCCGGGAGAATAGCGAGATGGAAGATGATCCTAACAGAGTACGACATACAGTATACCACCCAAAAGGAAATAAAGGGCAGTGTATTAGCTGATCACCTTTCTCACCAAGCCGTAGAAGACTACCAATCCATGAAGTTCGAATTTCCGGATGAAGACATCATGATGTTAGACAACTGTAAAGAATTCAGGCCATATGACGGACCTGAACAAGGATCCCGATAGACCCTGTTCTTTGACGGGGCATATAACACACTTGGCAATGGTATCGATGTTGTACTCATATCTCCAGAAGGGTGTCATACTCCCTTTACTGCCAAACTCTACTTCAATTGTACAAACAACATGGCAGAATACGAAGCATGCATCTTTCATCTCAGAGCCGCCATAGACTTGGGGATCAAATCCTTGGGTGTATTCGGAGATTCAGCTTTGGTTATCAGTCATATCAAAAGGGAATGGGACACCAAACACCCTAACCTTATCCCTTATAAAGAACATGTTTTGACATTGCTACCACATTTTGAGAAGATTACCTTCGAGCATTTTCCGCGAGAAGAAAATCAGCTAGCAGACGCACTAGCCACGATGTCATCTATGTTTAAACTTAATTGGAATAACGAGGCTCCCCAGATCACCATTGAACGAATGGATGAACCAGCACACTGTCACGAGATTAATACTGAAGAAGTAGTGGACCAGCCTTGGTTCCACGAAGTAAGGAGGTATCTCGAGGCTCAAGAATATCCAAAAGGAGCTTCAATTAATGATAAGAAGTTCTTAAGAAGATTCTCTGCTAAGTTCTTCCTTAGTAATGGAATTCTTTACAAACGCAACCATGACTCTGTGTTACTTCGATGCGTAGATAAGGTTGAAGCTGAAAGGATCATGGCTGAATTACATGAAGGCACTTTTGGCACCCACTTCAGTGGGCATACGATGGCAAAGAAAATCCTACGGGCAGGCTATTACTGGTCTACCATGGAAGCAGATTATTATCAACACTCTCGAACCTGCCATAAATGTCAGGTGTATGTGTTGTACCCCAAAATTTGCCCTCCCATATTTCTTAAAACATTTCAAGAAAGATTCACAAGTCCAACCTGGCGCGTCATATTCAGGTGTTCTTTCACCAAGATATCTTTGATAACGTATTCTCAAATTCAGGTTCGGCTCAAGAGTTAATTCTTTAAAGAAGGTATCCAACTGTGTGAGTTTTCTCGAAGAAATATGGTGAAAAAGTGTGTTGAAAGTGAAGTTTTTACGCGCTAAAAAATTCATAACTTAAAGATCGTGGCTTGTTTTGAACCCGTTCCGGTGGCCAAAATTCCGTCTTGACATTATCTACGTTTTCATCTCTCACGGATGGAAGCCAATTTCGATCAGAAGGTCTTCAAAAATGTGGATTTATCAAGTATTTTCGTACAGAAAATTTGTGTCAAAATTTATTTGTGTCATGTTCGGAAAATCATAACTTGGTCGATTTTCATCGTATCGAGCTGGTTCCGGCGGCAAAATTTCACAAATTGAGTTAGCTACGTTTTCACAGGAGGTATCAAGTTCGAATGGTGTTCAAAAGGCCTTCATTTTTTGCTCAGAGTGCACATGACGTGCCGAAAATCCTGAATGCTGAATATTATTTTATCCGGGTCGAAACTTCGAAAATTCATAACTCAGTCAATTTTTATCGAATTGGGCTCATATTTTTACACAAGGTCACTGACTCAGATATCTACAAATTTGCTTCAAAAGTCGAGACCGAATTATGCTCCGATCAATACCAGTTTTTTATTGAAGAATGTGTCAGAGTCGACACTAGAGCCCAAAATAAGTTTGTCTGAGCTGAAACTTCAAAAATTCATAACTAATTCACCGTTTATCCGATTGAGCCGATTTTCGGACAGCAGTTAGTTATCGATGTCGGCTACATTTTGTTTTCACATTTCAACTCCAAAAATTGCACTTAAGCCCCTGCGATTTAGCCTGCAATGTGACGAATTCAAGTGAATATTGGAGGCCCAATTGCACATTCAAAGCCCATTTTCTTTGCTCTAATTTCCATTATATAATCTCATTCTTTTCACACAAACAAGGAGGAGAAAAAGAAAACCCTTGCCACAACGCTGTCAGAATATCAAATTCTTTCAAGAACCCTAAAACCTTGAAATCCTTATTACAAATCCCTCTCTCACTACAAACAAGTCATCCCGGTTACAAACCAACATCTCACTACAAACAAACCATCCCGTTACAAACCAACATCTCACTACTTCTCCAGTAAGGGTAAGGCTGACTTGATATCCATGATCAAAAGACATAAAAGCATTCATATCACTACTTCTCCAGTAAGGGTATAATCATTCATACATGCCATATTGGGCCTAAACATTAAATTTCTTTATATATTGGCTTTATTTGTATTTTTTGATATATATTAATTTATTTAATGTGTTCATGAGATTCAACACTGCATATTTAGACAGGATTCCATGCAGGTTCATTAAGGAACGTTGAGGCCAAAACACAAATGGCCAAAAGCCAAAACAGAACAGTTTACACATGACACCAATACATGGCGAGACAGACATCCTGAGAAGGTTAAGGAACGTTGAGGCCAGAACACAAATGGCCAAAAGCCAAAACACAAATGGTCAAAACAAAACAGTTTACACATGACGCCAACAGCTGTTTCACCCCTCCAATCAGGCCCGTATACTCCTAAACTCTCTCTCTATTTTTATTATTTTCCTTTAATTAATTAATTGTTATTCTTTTTATTAATCACTAACCAATTAATCTTTTTTCTTAATAAAGTCAGAAAACAAAAAAATATATTTTATTTATTAAAATTAAATCCAACACTTTATTTTTGCAAATAAATATTAATTCAATTAATTTAGTTTAATTAGGAAATAACTTTAATATTTTTGCAATAATTAAAATTAATTTAGATAATTAGGTTTTTATTAGCTTTGATTAATTTATTTTATTTCTTTAAATACTCAAAAATCCAAAAATATTTTCATTATTTAATTTAATTTAATTGTTCATTTAATTTAATTCCATAATTTCCAAAAAAATAACAAAAAAACATGCTTTCTTTCAAAAAAGGGTCAAAACCCTAAAAAATCCGCCGATTTAATTTTCTTGCACGCGATCCATTTATTTCCAATATTGTAATTGCTTCCAGAATGTAATAGCTTTTAATTAGGACTTTAATTATTTATCTCTTTATTTTACTTTCCGCAATTTAGATTAAAGGGTTTGTTTTTGGTGATGTAAATACCCGACGCCTGATAATAGTTTAGATTTAATTTCCGCAATTTAAATTCCGCAACTATTAACTGTTAGATGTTTGATAAATAGGGAATGCATGAGAAGATCAAATCTTTAACCTAAAATCAACATAGCTCACCCATGACATGTATAAAGATAAATAACTGAAAAATAACACACTCGCACATGCACACTCTTAGGGTACACCTCACTTGGTTGCCTTCGAACGTGGTCATTGAGTATATGATGTTTTAGAGGTCGCCCTCTTGTCCAAAGATAATAGTTGCCTCGGAAAAATGATCTAGGATATTAGGGTTACCGCTAATGCGTCCTAACATTGCTTTAGTGATCACACGTCTCTTAATCGAATTGACCCTTAAAACTCCAACGACGATGCTACCTACTCCTCAATAGTGGGATAGCATTGTCTAAAGGACATTAGCACAGTTTAATTCCTTTTTCGAGTAGATAGATGATTCTTAAGTACTTGCTCCTTTGAAAACAAAAACAAAACTTTTCGAACTTACACTCCTTTCAAAATAAAAAACTTCTTTTAAACCCACAAACACAAAGAAAAGCAAATTTTGAAAACACTTTGAGCAAGTACCTAAGAGCCCGTGGATAACCACGGATAGAAAGGGTGCTAACACCTTCCCTTTCTATAATCTACCTCCCGAACCTGAGAAATATCTTAAAAAGGAACTTTTATGTGCTTTTGTCCTTTCCTTGTTGGATAAAATAAAAGACGATGGCGACTCTTGCTTACCGCGACATTTTGCAAAAACAAACACAAAACGCAAACCAGCATTCCAAAACAGTCAGTTCTCATTCCCACCGATCACAGAACTGGAGACTCTGCTGGGGATATTAATAAGTGAGGTATACCTTAGGATTAGATCATTGTGTTTTCAATTGTATGCTTTGTATGATTTATATTTGTGGGATTGTATCGGAGTTCTATAGATCCTAACCCGAATCTGCGGATACCCTTTAGGTAAGTAGTAATAAACTGTGAGGGAACTGTCCGGCATAGACCGATACGGTTGAAGAAGTAGCTACGTTGGTGTGGCACTTTAGTCTGTACCGATATCCCTTGTGTTGGAACGAGGAGAATATTGGTCTTCTAAGGGGTCATTAAGCACCAACTGACCTTATAACCTTAAATTGACCAACTTGGCCATAGAACAGTAGCAGTATGCTAAACTCATTGAGACTAAACTCTCGCGATGATTCTGGCTGCAAGAAAAGGTTGCTAAACTGGAATTATGACCGATTAAGAGTATTCAGTGATATTGAGATCCTCTAGAACCCAGTTACTATTTTTAGGACAGGTTTAAACCAACTAAACTGAAAGAGGGTAATACCTAAACTCCATGCCAGCCTAAACTTAAGGCTATTTGTGTGACTTGTGTGCCTTCAAACTTGAACTACTTGCACATTCTTGTTATCTGACAACATGAGTTCCTTGCAGGTTTTGTTTACAGTCCTTATCCAATAATTTGGATTTATTGCAGGGTTTACTTACATCGCTTCACACTTTTGCTTAAACGCATAGCATACACATCATAACATCATACCTTAACATTTCCTTAACCATTTCAAGGATCTCAAGGGTATGTGATGCAGGTTATGGTAAATCAAATGCCTAGCAAGGGGCAAAGGGGATTTATTTTCCTCTAGCCAAGGTTGTCTAGAAATCAAAACACGGTAATTTGAGTCAGGGGCTATGACCCACTCGATATGGTGAACTTGACTCTTGAAGAAGGACTCTTAACAACATGAAGTTTCTTCAATCAAAGCTGTGAAATTCAAATTCTAACAAGTTTCTTATTTACCCCGCGGGATCCTTGAAAACATTGCATACATATATATCATTGCATAACAGGTCTCCCAGTACAGGTCACTCATGTTCTCGCTGTTTATTTCAGCAATGACTCTCCTACAAGACAACCAAGATCTCCAGGCTCAAAACGCTCAACTTCAAGAAATGTTCTTGAACCTATCCCAGGGGCAGGAAGAAATAAAAGCTCTCCTCACAAGGGGCTTAGTCCTAGGGAATCCAGGCGGCATCAGGAATGATCAGTTGGAAGGGCTACAAATTGAGTTGGCAACAATGAAGATCCAGATGATGGGACAGCTGGTGGGCCAGATGGCTCCCATTCAAGACCTGGCTCAAAGACAAGAAGAGCTCAGGGTCCTCGTCAACAAACTAGTTCAAAATAACCAAGTGGGGCAAACAACTAGGGTTGAAGATCAAGTCATCATTCAACCTCCTTTGAGACAAGAAGACAAGGGAAAAGCTCCCCAGCTTACTTCAGGGTCACAAGCCCAGCAACAACCTCGCCAGCGTCAATGGGGTAATCGGCGTAAGGAAAATACATCTAGAAGACATTTCTCTGAGACTGATATACCATCATCTCTAATACTGAAACGCTTTGTTGGAGGTCAATCTGATTCCTTTAATGGATCCTCTCCGGAATCCCAATACCTCTGCTCCTGGCTATCACCCTGATGCATTTTGTGTATACCACTCCTATAGTCCTGGACATGACACCGACGACTGTTGGGCTTTGAAAAACAAGATCCAAGACTTGATTGACAGAAGAGTGCTGGAATTCATGCCGGATGGCGAGATGAAAATCTTCCGCTGAGGGTTCTCCACCTGAAATGACTAGTTTGAACTAAGAGGCTTTTGCTCATTAGAATTTTCAAGCTGTAATTTTCTTTTGACTGTTTGAACATTTATTCATGTCAAACTTTATTACTTTACCAATGCATTGCATATGTCTGTTTTGAATCAATCCATTCGTATTTCACTATATTCAAATTGCTTTCATTTTTTGTGATGATCAACTCTCGATTAAATTTTTTTCTCTAAGCCTTTAGAGGGAGGATGACGAAAATGATATCAAAATCTCTACAGTATGCTTTTGAACAGACCCCGCTGACGAGGTACAGGCATTGTTTCAAATCCTAAACAATGGAGTTATAAGGAAGATAATCCCTAGTCAACCCCTTTGAGCCAAAGAAGTTGGAGTTTTTCTTTTCACAAATTAAAACCCTTAATCACAACCTGGGGCAGGGTAGTTTTCTCAGTTGATCCAGGTGCACAATGAATGGCATCAAAGAAGTCCTTCCGAAACAAAAGACGGTGTTGGTTCCGTATAATCGTAAGGACATGCAGTCATTATCTCTCAAAAATAAAAGTCCATCAAGTCAAAACCTATGAAGGAGACTTACAAAACTGGGGCATCCCGCTGACTGTAATTACAAAAGAAACAGTTCAGGCAAAAGACAGGGATAATAAAATCAAAAAGAAAGAGGTCCTGCAAACTCTCAACAAAATGACTGCATGTTCAAAATAAATTGTCAGTATCCGAACCATCACTGGTATGTCAGAGCAAAGACTCAAACAAGATCTCATGCATGATTAGTTGAGTTTAGGATCGAAGAACATCATGAAGAACGGGTGGGTACAAATAAAATTTGAGCCTTTATCCTTTGTTTCTTAAACCGTGAACCAGGCCACGATATAACCCTTAAAAGTCCTAGCTGAAGCATGGGTTAGTTCGAAAGCATACTGTTACAAAAGGTATCCTGACTGCTGTAGGGCTTGCTGTAAATCCTGAGTTGACGTCACATTTTTACAAAATTTTCCTATCTTACTGAAAAAAATGCATTTTTAAAAACTTCAAGACAGACATAAGCTTTGCATTCTTAAAATAAATTTGTTTGCATATGACTATTTGTTCAAACAGCAGAGAAATTCGCATGACGAATATCTAGGGAACAAAAAAACCTTCTCAATAAAAGGATCACCTCAAGTGGAAAAAACACTTCCAAACAAGGGGCACAGCATGATCATTGTCCATCATCTGGGGCAGTCAAGTCAAGATTCAAGGAATCTCTAAAAATGCCAAATAGCCAGGGGAAAATCTCCATCTGAATCAATTGGGGCATTGGACATGAATTCCAGCAACGAATCTTGCATGATCAAACGAAGATCTTCTGGTAGTATGGCAACACAACACTACCGACAATGACACTTCCCTACATCCTGAGAGCGTGAACATAATCAGAAAATACTACGCATAATCAAAGACCCGCTAGGTCGACTGGCCTAGGAAAAAATAAGGGCTTCCTGACAAACCAAAAGGGTTCAGGAAAAAACTAGGGATAAAAATGGAAAAAATCTGTACACCCGGCAAGTCGAAAACCTGAAAAGGCGGCTTGGGCAAAAAAGGGTATCCCGATGGGTTGAAAACCCGAAAGGGCGGTCCAGGCAAAAATTAGGGATCAAAGCGTACGACTATGTCCCATCATCTCGTCACTTGCCTACCAGAAGAAGACTTGTCATTTCAATCGAAAGATACCAAGCACCTCATAGGTTGGGATAATACTCGATCCAAAAGGCCTCTGCAGGCACCTTCTCCCGCAGAAACAGGGGCAATAAAATTGTCCAAACTGTACAGCTGCTCTGCTCACCAGGTACAAAGGTAGATTCAGCTGAAGAATATGGCTAAGATACCTTCACTCCCCGCAGAGTAAGACAATAATGATAGCTCTCTCTCAGCTGAGACTTGCAACCGTGAACGAATCAACAATACTCTCCCCAAGCAGAATTTATCTACCCTCAACACTGAAAGGGTCTTAATATTCCCCAGCGGAGTATAAGAATATTCCCCAGCAAGTATAAGAGTATCCCCAGCAGTCTTGATATTCCTCAACGGAGTATAAGAATGTTCCTCGGCAGAATACAAGATACCCTAGTGGAGTCAATATTTTCCCAGCACAGTCTGAAGAAGGCTTCCCCAATGGAGTTGAATCATTATCCCCAGTAGACTCCGAAAGGTTATCCCTTATAGAGCACGAATAAATCTCCCCAGTAAAATTCAGAGGGTTGTCCCCGCAAGAGTCTAACAGGATTATCCCTAGCAAGTTGCAACTGAAAGATCATCCCCAGCGAAGTTCTTTCCTTTCACAAGCAGGAATTCAATCCTCAACAGATTTAATATCACCGGCAATGGTAATCCATCCCCAGCGGAATTTATCATTGAAATCCCCAGCGGAGTTTATCATTGAAATCCCCAGCGGAGCTTATCAGCGGAATCCCCAGCGGAGTTTATCGTTAAAATCCTCAGTAGAGCATCTCTTCCCCACAGAGTAATTCCCTTCGGAGTAATCTTCTCATCAGTTTATTCCCCAACAGAGTTATACTCTCCCGCAAGTTTATCATCTTCGTTCATCATCCCCAGCGGAAACGAAGAATCCAACTCTATTCTCCAGCAGCTCCGGGATTTATTTTCCCCAGCTAAAACATCACATTTTCATACATCATGATACATGCATATACGCATCATACCATACAATCACATTTATGTTGAGAACATCATTGTTTGATCCATATCATGCACTACATAAGACTGACCTTTACCTTTCAAGAAAGATACAATTAAAATTCAAGTTATGAAGCCCGGGTACGACCGGATAGTATCTTGATTTCTACAGCATATTGTGAAGCTCGGATTACGACCGGATAACAATATCAGACTACCGCGAAGCCTGGATTACGACCAGATAGTGATATCTCTCAAAAGTAAGCTATGAAGCCCGGAGAACGACCGAATAATAGTTTATTCCCCAGTGAGCCATGAAGCCCGAATTACGACCGGATAGCAGCTCAGTAAGCACCATGAAGCCTGGATTCGACCAGATAGTGGTATATCATAAACACAAGCCGTGAAGCCCGGATCACGACCGGATAACAGCTCAGCAAGTTATTATGAAGCCTGGATTACGACCAGAAAGCAATACAAGACCATGAAGCCTAGATTACAACCAGATAATGGTAGAAGATGTTGTGAAGACTGGATTACGACCAGATAGCAACCAAGAGTACTACGAAGCCTGGATTACGACCAGATAGTGGTATATCTTTAATAAAAATTATGAAGATGGGTACGACCGGATAGTATCTTGATGCCTCCGAACACCATGAAGCCTGGATTTCGAACAGATAGTGGTATGATACATCGTGAAGCCTGGATTACAACCAGGTAGCGTTAAGGGACACTGTGAAGCTTGGATTACGACCAAATAGCAGTTTACCCAACCAGTTACTATGAAGCCTGAATTCGACCGGATATTAGTAAACCAAACCGTCAAAGGGAAGCCCGGATGCGACCGGATAACCACTTGATTTTTTCTGAAGCCTGGATTTAGACCAGATAAGAAGTGAGGTATTGTGAAGATTGGATTCGACCAGATAGAAATACGTGACACCATGAAGCCTGGATTCGACCAGATAATGGTATAACACATCGTGAAGCCTGGATTACGACCAGATAGTGGTACAAGGCACTGTGAAGCTTGGATTACGACCAAATAGAAGTTTACCCAGCCAATTACTATGAAGCCCAGATTCGACCGAATATTAGTAAACCAAACCGTCAAAGGGAAACCCGGATGCGACCGGATAACCACTTGATTTGTTCTGAAGCCTGGATTTTGACCAGATAAGAAGTGAGGTATTGTGAAGATTGGATTCGACCAGATAGCAGTACGTGACACCATGAAGCCTGGATTCAACTAGATAATGGTATAACACATCGTGAAGCTTGGATTCCGACCAAATAGCAGTTTACATGGACAGTTACTAAGAAGCCCAGAGTCGGCCGAATATTAGTGTGCCCTAAATTCAAGTTGAAGCCCGGATGCGACCGGATAACCACTTGATTTATTCTGAAGCTTGGATTTCGACCAGATAAGAAGTGAGAAATTGCAAAGCCTGGATTACAATCGGATAGCAAGTTTAATCTCATCTCCCCAGTAAGTCACTGTAAAGCCTGAATTATGACCAGATAGCAGTCGGTCTTATCACTATGAAGCCTGGGTTACGACCAGATAGTAGTTCACTCTCACCTCTTCAACAGAGATGATTCCTCAATAGAATAACGGACGACTGAAGCTCCTAAAATTCAACAGAGACGATTCCCCAGTAGAATAACGGACGATCGAAGCTCCTAAAGTTCTATTTCTCTTAAGACAAAGAACAACATTCCCCAGCAGAATCTCCCCCAACGACAGGTATACAAGCTCTCGCTAAGGAATCTCTTACGCGATCTACACTCCTTCGAATGACATCTTTAAGCCCATCTCCCATCATCAATCTCCAAATGGCATCTGTAAGCCCATTCCCGACATCACAAGACATATACTACTTCATGCGAGTGCAAATTTCTGGGCACTCTAGTGTTCAATCATCTTCCACCTTTGGATCACGAAAGGCTCGAAAGCCAATCTATATCCTCAGGTTTAAGAAAATTGAACAGGGGCAACTGTTGTACCCCAAAATTTGCCCTCCCATATTTCTTAAAACATTTCAAGAAAGATTCACAAGTCCAACCTGGCGCGTCATATTCAGGTGTTCTTTCGCCAAGATATCTTTGATAACGTATTCACAAATTCAGGCTCGACTCAAGAGTTAATTCTTTAAAGAAGGTATCCGACTGTGTGAGTTTTCTCGAAGAAATATGGTGAAAAAGTGTGCTGAAAGTGCAGTTTTTACGCGCTAAAAAATTCATAACTTGAAGATCGTGGCTTGTTTTGAACCCGTTCAGGTGGCCAAAATTCCGTCTTGACATTATCTACATTTTCATCTATCACGGCTGGAAGCCAATTTCGATCAGAAGGTCTTCAAAAATGTGGATTTATCAAGTATTTTCGTACAGAAAATTTGTGTCAGAAATTTATTTGCATCATGTTCGGAAAATCATAACTTGGTCGATTTTCATCGTATCGAGCTGGTTCCGGCGCCAAAATTTCACAAATTGAGTTAGCTACGTTTTCACAGGAGGTATCAAGTTCGAAAGGTGTTCAAAAGGCCTTCTTTTTTTGCTCAGAGTGCATGTGACGCGCCGAAAATCCTGAATGCTGAATATTATTTTATCCGGGTCGAAACTTCGAAAATTCATAACTCGGTCAATTTTTATCGGATTGGACTCATATTTTTACACAAGGTCAGTGACTCAGATATCTACAACTTTGCTTCAAAAGTTGAGACCGAATTATGCTCCAATCAATACCAATTTTTTATTGAAGAACGTGTCAGAGTCGACACTAGAGCCCAAAATAAGTTTGTCTGAGCTGAAACTTCAAAAATTCATAACTAATTCACCGTTTATCCGATTGAGCCGATTTTCGGGCAGCAGTTAGTTATCGATGTAGGCTACATTTTTTTTTCACATTTCAACTCCAAAAATTGCACTTAAGTCCCTGAGATTTAGCCTAAAACATGACGAATTCAAGTGAATATTGGAGGCCCAATTGAACATTCAAAGCCCATTTTCTTTGCTCTAATTTCCATTATATAATCTCATTCTTTTCACACAAACAAGGAGGAGAAAAAGAAAACCCTTTCCACAACGCTGTCAGAATATCAAATTCTTTAAAGAACCCTAAAACCTTGAAATCCTTATTAAAAATCTCTCTCTCACTACAAACAAGTCATCCCGGTTACAAACCAACATCTCACTACAAACAAACCATCCCGTTACAAACCAACATCTCACTACTTCTCCAGTAAGGGTAATGCTGGCTTGATCTCCATGATCAAAAGACATAAAAGCATTCATATCACTACTTCTCCAGTAAGGGTATAATCATTCATACATGCCATATTGGGCCTAAACATTAAATTTCTTCATATATTGGCTTTATTTGTATTTTTTGATATATATTAATTTATTTAATGTGTTCATGAGATTCAACACTGCAGATTTAGACAGGATCCCATGCAGGTTCATTAAGGAACGTTGAGGCCAAAACACAAATGGCCAAAAGCCAAAACACAAATGGCCAAAACAGAACAGTTTACACATGACACCAATACATGGCGAGACAGACATTCTGAGAAGGTTAAGGAACATTGAGGCCAGAACACAAATGGCCAAAAGCCAAAACACAAATGGCCAAAACAAAACAGTTTACACATGACGCCAACAGCTGTTTCACCCCTCCAATCAGGCCCGTATACTCCTAAACTCTCTCTCTATTTTTATTATTTTCCTTTAATTAATTAATTGTTATTCTTTTTATTAATCACTAACTAATTAATCTTTTTTCTTAATAAAATCAGAAAACAAAAAAATATATTTTATTTATTAAAATTAAATCCAACACTTTACTTTTGTAAATAAATATTAATTCAATTAATTTAGTTTAATTAGGAAATAACTTTAATATTTTTGCAATAATTAAAATTAATTTAGATAATTAGGTTTTTATTAGCTTTGATTAATTTATTTTATTTCTTTAAATACTCAAAAATCCAAAAATATTTCCATTATTTAATTTAATTTAATTGTTCGTTTAATTTAATTCCATAATTTCCAAAAAAATAACAAAAAAATACGCTTTCTTTCAAAAAAGGGTCAAAACCCTAAAAAATACGTCGATTTAATTTTCTTGCACACGATCCATTTATTTCCAATATTGTAATTGCTTCCGGAATGTAATAGCTTTTAATTAGGACTTTAATTATTTATCGCTTTATTTTAGTTTCCGCAATTTAAATTAAAGGGTTTGTTTTTGGCGATGTAAATACCCGACGCCTGGTAAAAGTTTAGATTTAATTTCCACAATTTAAATTCCGCAACTATTAACTGTTAGATGTTTGATAAATAGGGAATGCATAACAAGATCAAATCTTTAACCTAAAATCAACATAGCTCACCCATGACATGTATAAAGATAAATAACTGAAAAATAACACACTCGCACATGTGCACTCTTAGGGTACACCTCACTTGGTTGCCTTCGAACGTGGTCATTGAGTATATGATGTTTTAGAGGTCGCCCTCTTGTCCAAAGATCATAGTTGCTTCGAAACGGTTGCCTCGGAAAAATGATCTAGGATATTAGGGTTACCGCTAATGCGTCCTAACATTGCTTTAGTGACGACACATCCCTTAATCGAATTGACCCTTAAAACTCCAACGACGATGCTACCTACTCCTCAATAGTGGGATAGCATTGTCTAAAGGACATTAGCACAGTTTAATTCCTTTTTCGAGTAGGTAGATGGTTCTTAAGTACTTCCTCCTTTGAAAACAAAAACAAAACTTTTCGCACTTACACTCCTTTCAAAACAAAAACTTCTTTCAAACCCATAAACACAAAGAAAAGCAAATTTTGAAAACACTTTGAGCAAGTACCTAAGAGCCCGTGGATAACCACGGATAGAAAGGGTGCTAACACCTTCCCTTTCTATAATCTACCTCCCGAACCCGAGAAATATCTCAAAAAGGAATTTTTCTGTGCTTTTGTCCTTTCCTTGTTGGATAAAATAAAAGACGGCGGCGACTCTTGCTTACCGCGACATTTTGCGAAAACAAACGCAAAACACAGACCAGCATTCCAAAACAATCAGTTCTCATTCCCACCGATCACAATATGTTAACAAGGTGCACGTACCTCCGGTTCCTCTGAATGTCTTGACGGCTCCTTGGCCCTTTTCTATGTGGGGGATTGATATGATTGGGTAAATTAAGCCAACAGCCTCCAATGGACACCACTTCATCCTAGTGGCCATTGACTATTTTACAAAGTGGGTGGAGGAAGCTTCTTTCGCTTATGTTACCAAGAATGTTGTCACCCGTTTCATCAAGAAAAATCTCATTTGCCGGTACGGTATCCTGGAAAGGATCATCACTGACAATGGTAGAAATCTCAACAACACTATAATCACCGCCTTGTGCGAGCAATTCAAGATTCAACATCACAATTCTTCTCCTTAACGGCCAAAGATGAATGGTGCTGTCGAAGCTGCAAATAAGAACATTAAAAAGATCATACAAAAAATGACAGTCACATACAAAGACTGGCACGAGATGTTACCATTCGCTCTCCACGGGTATCGTACCACAGCTCGCACATCAACCGGGGCAACACCCTATTCTTTGGTATACGACATGGAAGCCGTATTTCCTATTGAGGTTCAGATCCCCTCTCTAAGAATTATGAAGGATGCAGGTCTGAATGAAGACGATTAGATCCAGACTCAACTTGATCAATTGAATTTTATTGGTAAGAAAAGACTTACTGTTGTTTGCCATGGTTAAATGTATAAAAAATGGATGATCAAGGATTTCAACAAAAAGGTCAGACGACAAGTATATCAAGTCGAGGATCTGGTGATCAAACGCATCATACTGCCACAAGGTGATCCCAGGGGCAAATGGACTCCTACATATAAAGGACCATTTGTAATCAAAAACATTTTCTCTGGTGGGGCAATGATCTTGACCACCATGGATGGCGATGACCTGCCGCATCCTGCGAACGCGGACATAGTTAAAAGATACTACGCATAAGAAACCCGCTAGGTTGACATACCTAGGCAAAACAAGGGCATCCCGATGAACCAAAAATGTTCAGGCAAAAATTAGGGATAAAACAAAAAAATCTGTACACCCGGCAAGTTGAAAACCCGAAAGGGCGACTTGGGCAAAAAAGGGTTTCCCGGTGGACTGAAAACCCGAAAGGGCGGTCCAGGAAAAAGTTAGGGAATTAAAGCGTATGACTATGTCCCGTTGGATCACCTTACGGACAACCTGCAAACTCAGAGGTTCTGATCAATTCAATCATCTTCGGACAAGGCAACAAATAGACAAGATGCTCAGAGATACAAAGGCTATAACAGAATGGGAATCCCATGGGATTATTGCACATAGTTATCTTTTCCTTAAATTAAAATTTTCAATTTTTACGACGACATTCTCTTACTAGAATGTTTGTCTCATTGTACAAAAATACTTACTCAAAGTCAATACAAAGATATCCCTTTGAAAGTGCAAAAACTATCTATTTTTCTTTACGCTTGTGTTTTGTTTACAAAAACGTCCAATGATTCATTGTTGAACATATGCATTTAAACATAACTACTGTTTATAAATAAACAAAATAAAATACAATTACTAATGTCTTTAAGAGGTAGGGAAATCTCTCTAAGCTATTTCCATAAATCCCCCGCGGTGTGCAGTTTAATCCCCAGCAGAACAGAGCTTCCAGTTATCGATCCCCAGTAGAAGTCGTCCAATTTCTCCAGATTCCCCAAACAGATTTTTTAAGCAGTACATGGAATTTCCCCTACAACAAAGTTTATTCCTCTAAATAGAAATTCATCAACACTTCGACTTCAAGACATGAAGACCTACATATCCTCATCAACATTCAAGGATTTATTTTCCTCAATCCAACAAACAACATAATAGACTAGCTCACATACACATACATTGCATCCGTATATCATAAACATTGATAAAACAAATGTATTATATCATACTTTTCATACAACACGACTTTACATTTTAGCTAACATTTTACCCTTTTCAGGATAAGATTAAACAGCTACCATTAACAATGTTCAGAGTTTTCAGATACAGTTCAGATATGCTCCAGACACGGATGCCATTCTGATACTCATTCAAGTGCAACTTTCAGATACAGTTCAGATACGCTCCAGACACGGATGCCATTCGGATACTCATTCAGATTCAGCTTTCAAATACAGTTCAGATATGCTCCAGACACAGATGCCATCCTGATACTCATTCAGATTCAACCTTTTGATACAGTTCAAATACGCTCCAGATACGGATGCCATTCTGATACTCATTCAGATTCAACCCTCAGATACAGTTCAGATACGCTCCAGACACGGATGCCATTCTGACACTCATTCAAAACTAGCTTTCAGATACAGTTCAGATACGCTCTAGACATGGATTCCATTCTGATAATCATTCATGGTCATCCCCCAGATACAGTTCATATATGCTCCAGACACGATCGCCATTCTGATACTCATTCTTTCAGCTTACAAATCACAATACAAACAATCACTTTTGGATGGCATCTACAAGCCCATCTCTAAAGACTTTCTAGCACCTCTCCAAATGGCATCTTTAAGCCCATTCCCTCTACCATCGCATCGCCGAGTGCAAATATCTGGGCACTCTAGTGTCCAATCATCTTCCACCTTGGAGTCACGACTGGAAAAACATGCCAATATAATTCTTCAAGCTTAAGAAGATTGAACAAGGGCAGTTGTTGTACCCCAAAATTTACCCTCTCATTTATCTAGAGTTTTCTCACAAGATCTCCTTGGGCTCAAGACTGCACTAGGGTTTGATCAACTCAAGACACCTCCTTAGGCACTAATGACAAAAATTAGGGTTTGAGATTGCACAAGGATTTTTGAACTTTCAATGCTTCATATGAATTTCATGGATCATTTTGGACCCTCAAGATTTCTCATGTCAAGTTTTAAGTCTTGAATCACATTTTTGCCCAGTCAATTGATCAGTTGACCTAAAAATCAACTGTATTGGGAAAAAGTCAACTATGACCAATTTACAGTCAAACTTCATAATTTTTTGATCCACATCAACATAATGAACCCATATATGTCATTTTATCAAGTTTGGATCACAATTTCTCAATAAATTTGATCAAATCTCCAAAAGGGCAAAATGGTCAAAATTAGGGTTTTGACTGGGAAAGGGCAATTTTTGATTTTTGACCTAGAAAATGGTCAATTGGTTTAAGGCATGATCTAAAGAGTCCAATTGCATCATTTTTACCTAATGACATGATTCAAAACATTGCAAATCCATTAGATTGACAGATGAATTTTGCAGTAAACTGATCAAAAGTCAACTACATACTTAAAAGTCAAACTTTGACTTTTTGGTCAAATTTAAGCACCAAAGATCACAATTCATAAAAAAATGTCAAAATAGGAAACTTATTCATCAAGAAATTAAGAAATCAAGATTTCATTTTGAAAAGTCAAAATTTCTAAACTTAGAAATTTTTCTAAGTGTAAAACATTTCTTATTTTTTCATAACTTTGAGAAATTTTTTCATTATGATGCAAGATGATTAAAAAGAAACTTCCAACATGAAAGTTGTAGACCTCCATGAAATCTACAACTTTTATTCACACAACTTCTTTCAAAAGTGCTTGGATCTCAAGTTATAATTTTATGAATACATGCTCATGAACTAAAAAAGACTTAGTGAAATTTTGCCCTAGTTAGGCAAATTTTTTGACCTAACTTCATGGCAATTTTTCACATAGTTCTAAGGGGAATATTCAAAATCAATTCAAAGATGGGTTGTATAGCACATTTCAAGCTTTCCAAAATGTCCAATAACTCCTTGAGATCATTCTTGAGAAGGGATAATTGAAGAGATGAAGTTGGTGTTTTATCACTTGAGTTACAAGGCATTTTGTGATGAACAAAAATCCAATTTCAAACCTATGCTGCACAATCTTGTTTTGCAGGCTTCTAAACCTCAAGATCTCTCCATAATCAGAAGATCACACTTGCTTTTGAGTTATTATCCAAGTGTTCCAAGCATTGTCCAAGCCAATTTTCCATTTTTGGAAGAAAGCTACCATTCCATTCTTGAAAAGTTGCTTTAATCACAAAGTCAACTTGTCTTGAGCTTCTAACTTGTTTTTTCTGCACACATAACTCCTATAAACCAAAAGAAATGTGTCTAAGACCTAAGAAAGCTCAGAACATGCTTGTACAATACTTGAGATTTGTCATTTCACTTTTCTTCAAAAGCAAGTTATAGAGCCATAACCCTATAACTCATAAACCTGGAGTGATTTTGTGCTCTAATCTTTTCCATACATATTAACAAGTTTATTTCAAGCTAAGACACGATTTCAAGCATCCTAAAACTCTCCCAAACATCCTTGCTGCACAAGACTGCTCAACTTGACAGTTTTGAGCCAAAACTCTCCATCTCCATTTCCACTCGTGCGTTTTGATTCTTAATCATTCAAACTCCTTACATACATCATACACAAGTGATCCAGGCCCCTGTTTTAAGACTGTAACCCCTCTATCACTATTCACCATTTTCAAATATCAAGCTTGCAGGTTGACTTGAGTAGGGAGATTCAGGAACTTTCAAAGCAAAGTAAGAGTTGGAATACACTCAAGGAGGTCCAAGCAAGCTAAACAGATCATCAGGCCATCTCCAAAGTTGCTCAAACTCCATTCACGACTCCAGCTGCAAGAGGTAAGTTTTCAAACTTCCATCTCTTCATACATGCATCATTTGTTTCTGATTTGTGAAGATAAAATGTAGATGTCATTGCTCTAAAACTGACCATGTTCATAGTTTTCATTTATATTGATTGTATGTAGAGAGTTTTAGATTTGAACTTTCTGAAAAAATTAGGTTCCAAATTAGGGTCAACAAAATTAATCTTCATCTTTGATTGTTAGCTTACATGATTTATATGGTTGGATTTGTGAGAAAAAATGGAATAACTTTCATGTTCACATTTTCCATTTTGTTTGAGAGATGAGGAAGTTGCAGGTTGTCTGGATGGGGCGTGAGGTTGAAGAAGAAGTTCAGGTCATGGACTTGATTTGTAACATGTATTTATTGTTTCATTTTAATTAACGGATGTATAGCCACCACAGTGGTAAGGCAGCGCGCTGATGACCAAGAGGGCGTGGGTTCAACACCCAGCGCACTGCCTTTTGTTATTTTCATACTTTTTTCCACTTTTTTTGTTCTTTACAGCGCCTGGGCCTAGTTTTGGGCTTTCCATCCTTTTTGCTTTCACTAACTCCCTGTTTTATTTTCACACCTCTTTTCTCTTCATATTTTATTTTTATTTTATTTTCTTTATTATCTTTATTATTATTATTAATATTATTATTATTATTATTATTAATAATAAATATTTTTTATAGTTATTAATAAAAATCCAAAAATATTTTTTATCTTTACATTTATTTAGTTTATTTTGTCTTATAAAATTAAAAGAAATAAAACAACTTTTCTTTAATAAATTAATTCCTTTTTTATATACTTAGATAATAAATCTTGACTATTATGTATTATTTTATTATTTTCTTGAAAATTAAAATAAATTTAGAACCTAGGCTTATTTTTGTTAATTAACCTTTTTGTATTTTAATTAAATTCACAAAAACCCTAAAAAATACTTTTCTAAATCAATTTTATTTCTTTTAAAAATTAGGTTTAGTTCCCTAAATTTAATTTGGACCAATTGATCATCACCCTTTAGTTTGATTAAGGCCAAAACATTTTCTTAACAAAAATCCAAAATAAATCAATTTCTTTTTCTTTTATACTTGTATATTATATTCATTTCATTCCTTATATATTTATGCAATTCAATATGGTTGTAATAGATAAATAGATTTATTTTCTTGCAAATCCCCATTTGTAGTTTGTACACCCCCTCCCCTAAATGATGTAATAGCGTAGTAATTTTAATTCCCGCAATTTATCACTTTATATACAAATGCTAGTAATTAGGGTTTTCTATGGAAAGATTAAAACCAACCAAATAGCAAACCCTAATCAAAGACAAATCAATGCATTAAAATCAACACATTTGCACACATACACCCTTAGGGTAAACCCACTTTGTTGCCTTACAAAAACGGTCATATTACGCATGTGAGATATCTTAGCAAAATAAGCAAAATACAAGATCATAGTCTCTCGATGACGCTATCTAAGTTGCCTTACAAATGATCTTAGTCCCTCAAAAAGAATGCTAAGATACCTTGAAATATTGCTAATCATGGTTATACGATGATCCACGCCCGTCCCGTTTACATCCAAAGATAGGGTTGCTTACCAAATCAATGGTAATATAACAATGTCAAAGGAAAGGAAATGTACAAGAAAGACTTTTGAGTAGGTAGAATGCTCTTAATTACTTGCTCAATTTCAAACAAAACATCCTTGCTATTTTCAAAAACAAACACTTACACCTTCAAAACATCTTACAAAATTTGAAAACATTTTCAAAAGATCAACATCTTTTTATACATTCTTACAAACAAGAATCATTACAAAGATTGCCTAAACAATGGCCTCTTTACAAAATACTTTCAAAAACCACACAAAGCACAACTTCAAACAAAAAGCAAGTGATCTAGCAAGTAACTGAGAGCCCATGGATAACCATGGATGAAAAGGGTGATAATACCTTCCCTTTTCATAATCTACCCCGAACTCAAGAAATAATCTCAAAGGTCTTTCCTGTGCTTTTTCACCTTTCCTTTTGGATAAAAGAAAAGTCGGTGGCGACTCTTGCTAACCGCAACATTTGCGATCAAACGCAAAACCCTCAAGTCAGTTCTCCCATCCTATCACAGAAAGACAATAGGAAAATCTACCGTGCTCGATCGCCTTCCCTCGAGCCAAAGCAGAAACGGAGGATCCCTTCCCCTCGAAGGGACTGTGATGGGCTAGTTTGTCAACAAACATGTAAAAAACACAAGTTAAATATTCAAAGCAAACGGCCAATGGCCTGAATTTTAATAAAACGACCACTTGGGCCGATATTGTGCGAATATTACATAAACGGGCAATAACCCAGAGAAACAAATACAACACGACACGCAGGCCAAAATAACCATATAACCATCCTTCTGCTTCCCCTTCGACAATGGGTGACAGTTGGGCAGGATCTCCGGTTGGTTGAGCGAAAATATCTCTGAGATGACCAGGGACCAGAATCTGGATGGCAGTCACATAGTAGTTGACCCCCATTCTCGAGGTGTTGAGCTCGACACCATGTTTCACCATACGCATTTGATTCACGGCATTCTCGAAGCTCCCCTCTGAAGCGAATTGAGTATCATGCACGACCAACTAGAAACGAGTAACCAGCTTTGCCCGAGTCTTCAGATCCTTAATATCCTCCGGATCATCTTTAGCAGGCGTAATATCAGCATTTAGGGCCGCTACCTTTCCCCCGAGGCCCTCTTTCTCAAGCAAAAAAACCCTGCATTCCTCAGAGAGCTTCCCCGATTCTTCCTCAGACTGCTTCAGGGCTTTGTCCTTCTCAACCAAGGCCTTCTTGATCGCAACCAGCTTGGACCAAAGATTCTTTATTTATGCCTCCTGAGATGAACTCCCCTCAGTGTAAGCAACCACCATCTCCAAGATCCGCATTAAACCGCCCGCATCTTGCGCCAGCATCGCCCTCTTCTCTGGACGACCCATCCCCTCGAGAAGGAGAGAATCGTCCCGAGGAAGACGGAGAGCTGCACCCTCAAAAAAATACTTCTCCAGCCAGCAAGGAGGCAGGTCATATGTCCCTTTCCCTGTTTCCCTGGTCAGGTCGACACTCCTCTCGGCTCGCGGTCTCTTCGCCTTTGAAGAAACGACAACGGGAGAGAGAGCGATTGTGGCCTGAGCTGAGGATGAGATACCCGACCCCAAGGAAGGAGCTGGCCCTGCACCAGTCTGTGCATCCTTCAAAGCCCTCCTCGCTCGGGCAGCAAGAGTTTTGGCCAAACGTTCTCGAGCAAGATTGAAGCTTTCTTCAAAACAAACAAAAAAGAACATAGTTAGTAAAACGAGGAGTAAAAAAACAATGACCACCTACTATTAAAAACATATACCCAAATATTTAACAGGGTCCTCGCTTCCGAGGAGCTCCTTGATGTTGATAAGGCCTGACTCGTAGACGGGCTCCCCGTTCTTATCTAACACATGCCTGCCTCTCTGACCAACTCACTGGACGCGAGGGATTTGGGCCACGAACATTGTAAGAGTAGAAAAACTCTCCAGATCCTCGTCTTTGAGCTCCCCCTCTCTCCAAACATAGGAGCCCAATTCCTCTCAAAATGCTTCCTCGTCCATTGGAACGGGAACTTGTAAATCAACTTCACAGTGGGCTCCCCTAGCTCGTTTAAACGGGGAGTTCCATCCCCGTTGAGTGATGATGCAGTCCTAAAAACGTTCAATATCACCATAGTCGAGGAGGACTGCACCAAAATATATTTGTCCTTAAAGTGGAGGACGGACTCCAGATGGGCTTTGAATAACTTCACATTGCCTTGCTTCAGGGAAACCCATCCCCACTTTCCGTCGACCTTACTCCTCTGAATGTGAAAGCAGTATAAAAACAGTGGAATGATGGCCCCTGTCTTCAGATGATCGCAAACTATCTTGAACGCTAGCATGAATGCGATACCGTTCGGGTGCAGTTGAGAAGGAGCCACACACAAATGCCTGAAAACGGCCACCTCAAAGTCAGAGAAGGGGAGGCGAAGAACCATCTCATAAAAAATGATGTCGTACATTGGGATCCGCCTCCTGTCATACTTCGAGAAGTTCCTACTCTACTTCCCATGAATGTATAATGACCATTCCTTCGGCGCCCCCTCCTCATGAGTGTATACCTCTGTGAAGACATCCTCCTCGTGCTCGTAAAAATACGACTGCCAGCCCAGGGTCATTCGCGACCCAATCCCGGGGATTCTCCTCGTCTCCAGGAGGAAATAAGCTTCCCTGGTTGGTGGAAGTCGCCCCCACGTCAGGCTCTCCCATTTGCTGTCCCATCTGGTTCTGCACATCCCCAGAGATTTCCAGGATGCTTGACGAGCTAGTTGTCTCGTCCGAGGAACTCCCAAAAGACTGTGTAGATTTGCTTAAAATAATGACCCATGCAGTATCAACCATGGCACCTGAAAAGCAGAGGAAAAGGATGAGCTCAAAATCTATGCCAGAACCACCCTTCCACTGTTAAATAAGTGAAAGGGTGATAGGAAACGAGGATCATATCCCCGACCAGAACCCTCAATAAGGCATACTAATGGGCATGAATTACAGAGAAATCCCTAAGCCCTAATGAGCCACCTATGGCGCACCACGAGGTCCTCTAGGAGACCCCACGACGGCTCCAGTGATTCCAAATCACAGAAACACCATCCACTACTAACAGTCTTCGACGACGTCCTCCCTAACGGAACCCTAAATCCTAACTGTATGCATCTCTAGAAATGAAAAAGCGAAAATACGAAATCAAACAACAAAGGAAGATCATAAACTTACCAGTAATAGAAGAAAAGATGGAAGTTAACAGCTGCAGCATAAAAACTCAACGAACACTGGTGGCCGACTGTCGAGCTAGTACGAGGAGTTGAGAGAGTATGCGAAAAATAATAAATGCCTTGTTCCTATCATATTTATAGATGAGATAGTCCGAACGTACAAAACACACCCCTGGAGAACTCTAGGGTCGTCATCATTACACCCTAGCCCTGGGTCATCATTGTGCCTCTCCACTAACACACTTCCTAAAAAATGCTACCTCTCCAAATTCAAAAGTTCTAACGACCAACGTCTCACCTCTCCGCAAGCAAGGCTCAATGGGAAATACTCATTTCCCGTCAGACACGTCCCCCCCATCGAGCATATGTTAAAGTCATCACTCTTGTGCCCAGAAGCAACGAACTGGGGGGCTACTATTCTGGACTGGCCCGATAGCTTGACTAGACCCACTCTAAGAGATCTCCTTTGGCACAACCCGCACGGACATAACCCGGAATTCCTATTACCTGTCGGGAAATGACAACCGTTTTCCTCCCAGTTCAGCACTGGCCCAAGATCATCAACGAGCGTCCTCTCAGCCTGTCTGACATCAACGTCGTATAAGCCACCAGGAATCGACCAGAGAGATGCATGTAACTAACCCCCTCCTTGGTACCAACGGCTAGTTACGGGCACATTTGCCCAATTTGACCAAGTCGTGGCAGTTACCTGATTTCTCGGACCCATATATCTAGGCGTGAAATTAGGAACCAATGGCCACGCGCCAAGGGAATTATATAAACCCTCACACCTGTGAGGGCCAGGTATCGAATATTCATCATTCACCACCTATTACTTTGCTTGTACCTCCTTGTTCCCACTCTTACTTGATTGTCGGAGTGCCTTGCAGGTACAACCCCCTTTTCTCCTTGACTTCATAGCCCGACTGCAGATCACCTTTCGGCCACTCACCAGGTTCTGATCAACCGGTAAGATCAGTGGCGCCGTCTGTGGGAATCTGCTCTCCTCATATTTCATTCCCCGAAACCTAAGATCAAAGAAACTTTTTCAAGATTCTTCTCACTAATCATGACCGACCATGATGATATTCACATGACCGGAAAGACCATTCTTTCCCCTACTCTCAAAACCGATGGAAGTCAAGAACATCCTCACCTCCAAGACAACCTGGGCTTCCGGGAAGGATAAACCGCATCTCCGGATTCAACGGACGCCCGTCACGGTGACGAACAATTCTTGGATAAGGGACACTCCTAGAATCTTACCGAGGAACTACCAGAAGTCATGCAACCAGTTCCCATCCCTCTCAACACCGACCCGACCGTGGCAACACTGCTCACTACTATAAATCAGACCAATGCCCTCATCCTGTAACAAAATCAAAGGATATGGGCTTGGGAGAACAGACGATCAAGATCTCCTCCTCGGAGAACCATACGACAAAACTCCCCCAGTGTTTTGCCACCCCAGCGTGGCCCAACACCCAGAAAGGAGAGGCGTGACATTTCTTTCTTCATTCAAGAAGAGGAAAGACAATAGGCAAATTGGCCGTGCTCGATCACCTTCCCCCGAGCCAAAGCAGAAACAGAGGAGCCCCTCCCCCCGACGGGACCGTGACGATCGACGGGGAAGAAACTACCAGTCTCCATCTCCCGCATATAGTGAGGATGACGAGCCCCGTGGCCCACTTTCGAGGGAGATTACTGAAGCTCCATTTCCTGCCGACCTAGAGAAGCCGCCTACATTGGGAACCTACGACGGAACAACAGACCATGGCGAGCACATTGAGAACATCGACGTTCTCCTCGACTACCGAGGGGTCAGAGGAGCCATCAAATGCAGACTCTTCCTAACCACTCCCAGGAAGGGGGCGATGTCGTGGTACAAGAGCCTCCCCTACGAATCCATCATCTCGTGGCAACAGCTCAGGAGGATATTTTCGAGGCATTTCACCGCCTCCCGTCGACACCCGAAATCAGAGGCTTTGCTGGAAGCAATCATACAGGGCAGGGACAAGTCTCTGTGAGCATATATTGAACGCTTCAACAAGGAAGCGGTCCAAGTCCCAACAACAAACAACATGAAGAAGTACCTCCTCGAGCCCGGGCTCCGCCCCTGCAGTGACTTTGTCAAAGCTGTAGGCATAGA
The DNA here is from genome assembly GCA_948472305.1 of Vicia faba. Lineage (NCBI taxonomy): Eukaryota > Viridiplantae > Streptophyta > Magnoliopsida > Fabales > Fabaceae > Vicia > Vicia faba. Next base: position 151,190,631 of record OX451740.1, read on the forward strand.
GACGCCGACCACGCTCGACTCCCTCCTCCTCAAGGCCCAAACATACATACAATACGAGGAGAAGGAAGCGGCCAACAACGCTAGAGAATCCAGGCACAGAGAGAGTGCCAATTCCTCAAAGAATGACGAGCCCTTAATATCCCATCGGGGAGAGAAGAATCGGGAGGACAAGTCCCGTGATCCCAAAGACTACAAGGGGCCAACCGATCATTTCCATGACTACACCCCTCTGACAACCTCAATGGAGCATATTCTTTCTGAATGCGTCAATTCTGAATTCAAGTAAGCCGGAGTGCACTTCCCCCGAAAAACACCATCCAAGCCGGGAACCGACAAGAGCAAATATTGCAGGTTCCACAAGAGTCACAGGCATAACACGAAGGATTGCATTCATCTCAAAGATGCAATCGAAATACTGATCAGAGACGGGCACCTCAAGCAGTATAAAAAGAAGAAGGGTGCCCGTGATGAAGCACCAGAAACCAAGATCGTCGAGGAAGGGAAGAAATCCCCCGACCTCGACCCCATTCCGGTCGCCATGAGAATCTCACGGCTGGAAGACTTTTATTATTCAGACATGGAGAATGTCCTCCTGCACTTCTCCTCTCACAGTCCTTGGGAATTCTTCCCCGTAGCCATGGTCATCTCTAGCGGAGGGTTCAACAGGCACACAGTTGGATCAGTGAAGAGGAGATTCGACCAACTCATTAAAGCCAACTCAGATATGGACGCCACGCTTAGTAAATTCTGAGGAAGCTCTCATCCCCTCGCCTTCTACGGGGAAGAATTGCCGGGCGGGGCCCCGAATTCGAGCATCCCACTACTCGTGAGGGCTTGGATGGCTAACTTTGATGTGCTTCGCATTCTGGTCGACTAAGGTAGTTCAGTGGACATCATGTACGTACATCTCTTTACCACCTTGCAGCTAAACGAGAGCCACCTAACCCTCTACATGGGATCTGATCTCCAGGGCTTCAATTGAGCTAGCACGAAACCCTGGGGATATGTAGAACTGATCATCACATTCGGGAGAGGGGTAACGACCGAAGCCATCAAGACCCAATTCTTGGTGGTAGATTTCCCGTCTCTCTACCAGTGTATCTTCGGGAGACTCACTCTCGTCGAACTCATCGCAGTCCCTTCTACTGTTCATCTCGAGATGAAGTATTACACCACTGAAGGCTTGGTCGCCACCCTCCACAGGGACATCCAAGCATCTAGAAGGTGCTTCGAAGCTTAGGCCAAAGGCCTCAGTTCCATCAGCGTCCAACCTCGAACGACCACTAGAGCCACACTGCCCTCCAGTTTCGAGGAAGTCAAGCCGCTGCCGAGGGTCGACACCATTGACCTCGATAGTCGCTTCTCCATGGAAGACCGCGTCGAGCAAAGGAGAAAAGGGAAGGAGCCTATGGTCGAAGACGAATGGTCGAACTCCTCTGTTGATCGCAACGAACTCTCAAGTCACGCACGACCCATCCCGAACGGAGACTTTGAGCTGGTTCCCCTCGGAGAAGACCCTGCAAGAGGAGTAAAGATCAGAGTAGACCTCCCCGACCTGGAGAAAAGGCAACTCAAAGCTTGCCTAAAGGAAAATGTTGATTTGTTCTCCTGGAGTGCGATCGAGATGCCCGGTTTAGATCTAGAGGTTGTATGATATCACTTGACCATTGATCCTTCCATCAAGGCGGTCGTGCAGCGCATAAGAAAATAGTCGTCCGAGAAAGCAAAGGCTGTAGAACTAGCTGTAAAAGACCTCCTAGAGGCACATTTTTTTCTGAAGCCTAATACACAACCTGGATCTCAAATGTAGTTCTTGTTGAAAAATATAATGGAAAATGGCGCATGTGTATTGACTATACTGATCTCAATCGGGCCTTCCCGAAAGATGCTTATCCCCTCCCCAATATTGACAAACTGGTCGACAACTCGGCCAGTTTTAAATTGCTATCATTCATGGACGCGTACTCTGGTTACAACCAGATCACCATGGCAAAAAAATACAAAAACTATACCATTTTCGTGACCGAGTCGGGCAACTATTACTACAATGTAATCCCCTCCGGCCTGAAAATCAAGCGCTATTTACCTGCGCATGATGAACAAATTTTTTCGCAACGAGATAGGCGACATGCTCGAAGTCTATATAGATGACATGATCGTCAATTCCACCGAAGAGCTCGACCATGCCGCCCACTTGAAAAAAGTGTTCGAGAAAGCTCGAAAATGCCGGATGTGATTCAATCTAGAAAAATGACCTTCGGCGTACGGGCAGGAAAGTTCCTCTGATTCTATCTAACAAAACAAGGTATCGAGGCAAACCCTGACAAATGTCGGGTATTTTCTGAATTTCTGATGCCCACCTCGAAGAAGTCCATCTAGATCTTGAACAGAATGCTCACTTCTCTCTCTCGATTCGTGGCAAAATTTGCCTAGCACGCGTTTCCCTTGTTCAAGCTCCTGCGCAAGGAAGCCACCTTCAAGTGGACCCCCAAGTGCGATCAAGCCCTCGTTCATTTGAAATGAGCGATGTCACAATCGTCCGTCCTATCTCGGCCCGAGAAGGACGAGGTCCTCTACCTCTATCTGGCCGTCGCCTCCGAGGCAATAAGCGCGGCGCTGATAAGGGATACCCCAGAAGGACAAAGGCCAATTTACTTCACGAGCAAAGCCCTGCAGGGCCCAAAAGCAAGATATCATCAAATCGAAAAAGTAGATCTACTCTCATTAATGCAGCGAGGAGACTCAGACTCTACTTCCTAGCCCACACCATAATGGTCCGGACAGAGCAACCAATAAAACAACTGCTCGAAAGACCAGACATGACCGACAGAGTGTTGAAATGGTCCTTGGAGCTCTTTGAATTTGCTACCTAATACGAGAGCAAGAAAGCCCTTAAGGCTCTGAGATGACCTCGCCCGCAGACCCCGATGGATCTCATCATTGGACGATCTTCGTCGATGGCGCCTCCAATTCAACCGGAAGCGGTGCGAGCATCATACTAGAAAACAAGGAAGGGGCCCTAATTGAAGTCTCCCTCGCCCTATCTTTTCCAACCTCCAACAATCAGGCCGAATACGAGGCATTCCTCGCGGGTTTACGACTGGATGAAGATCTGGGAGCCGAGGAAGTGAAAATCTTCATCGACTCTCAGTTGGTTGCCTCTCAAGTTCGAGGCGAATATCAGGTCAAAAACGACCAACTCGCCGAGTATTGGGCCCTGGTCCAGGAGATGAAAAATAAGTTTAAGTCCATCGATGTACAACATGTTCCCCACAAGCATAACACCCGCACAAATATCTTATCCAAGTTGGAAAGCACGAAGAGAAATGGAGGAAACAAATATGTGATACAGGAGATACTCCCTTGAACGAGCACCTAAAGGCCATCCTCTACCCTAGAAGTATTCACCATCAGAGACAACGATTGCTGGATGACCCCCGTACATGACTACCTCACTAAGGTCAAACTCCCCGATGACCCAAAAGAAGCGGTTGTTGTCAGGCGGAGAGCTTGCTCGTACGTCTTGGTCGAAGGCAAACTTTATAGAAGTGGATTTTCCATTCCACTTCTCAAGTGTGTCGATCGAAATGGGGAAGAGCGCGTCTTACTCGAAATCCATGAGGGCATCAGCGACCAACATCTAGGCGGGAGATCCCTCGCGAGAAAAGCTTTGCGGGAAGGATACTACCGGCCCACCATGCAGCACGACGCGAAAGAGCACGTGAAGAAATATGATAAATTCCAGCAACACAGAGACATGCATTTATCTCCTCCTAATGAGCTTAAATCCCTATGCTCTCCTTGGCCATTCGCTTGGTAGGGACTAGGTCTCCTCGGCCCGTTCGTGGTCGGAACCAATCTGAACAAATACCTAATCGTAGAGGTCGGCTACTTTACCAAATTGATAAAAGTAGAAGCTTTTTCCAAAATCACCATCCAAAACGTCCTCTGCTTATATAAAAGAAATACCCTTGCTCGCTTTGGCATCCCACAAGCGATAGCCATTGACAACCGGACCCAGTTCACAGACCATACCTTTCAAGAATTCTTCGCCAAACTGGGAACCACCCAAAACTTCACCTTCGTCGAGCATCCCCAAACAAATGGCAAACCCGAGTCTGCTAACATAGTGTTGTACCCCAAAATTTGCCCTCCCATATTCTTCAAATATTTGCCAAGTCAAGCTTCAAAGTTCCCCAAGGGTTGCACAGTGCAAAGGTCTCCTATACAGTCAAAATTAAGGTTTGTATTCTGATCAAGAAAATGAAATTTCCAAAGGTCCAATCAAGTCTCACATGCCTACAAATATGGTCAAGCATCCTCATATCAAGTTTCAAGGCTTTCAGCATAAAATTGCACAGTCAAAACCCTAATTGCACTACAGTCAGCTGTAGGGGCAAAATGGTCATTTGGCAGTCAAAAGTTCAAATTTTTGATCAACATCTCATTTTGAAGCCACAAACATCAGTTGATCAATGTTTGATCATGATTCTCAAAGCTTGGCTCAAAAATCATCAAGATGCAAAAGTTTCCCTATTTGGACAGTTGAAAAAGTCAACTGTAAATTGACCAGAGCATAACTTTCACATGGATTATCAGAAAAATTCCATCCAAAGCTCATTTTGAAGAGAAAGACATTTCCTACAACTCATCTTCATACTTCAAGTCCAAGAAATGCTCTCACAAAAAGTTATCAATTTCAACATTATAGGTCATTTTCAAAAGTCAACAAAAAGAGACTTTAAGTAAAAGGCCATAACTTGAGATTGGTAAATCAAAATGACATGGGACCAAAGACATTGGTTAGAGGACTCAAAGACCTTTCCAAAATGTCCAAGAACATGAGCAAAGCTTAAAAATTGAGCAAGTTATGCCTTGTGGAAGTTGGGAAATTTTTGGATATTTTGAAAAGTCAACATTGATTCAAATGACCTAAAATTGCTAATGGGCCCATTTTTCTTCCATAATTCATCATCCATGGCATGTGCACGACCACTTTGCCCAAAGGGAAGTATTTCTTCATTTTTTTATTTATTTATTTGAATTTTTATTTATAATAATTCATTTAAATCAAATTAAATACATGGAAAATATTTAACCTAACTTTTTCAATCTTTTTTGCATGAAATCTACTCAATAATTCGTGCATGATTCAATATGGAAAGATTTGGATTGATTGGATCATGATTTGTACAAAAGCACATGGAAAATATTTGAAAAATAATGCTTGGAAATCAAATCTCAAAAATCATGAATACAAGAGATTTTGATCAAATTTGTTGACCTAATCTATTCATACATAAGCATAGAACGAAAACCTAATGCCTTGGACCATAAAGCTGCGCTAGAAACCATTCATCAAACTTGAATTTTTTTGCAAGAAACTCAATTCTGAAAACCACATTCTAGGGCGATTCAAGGCACGATTTTTGTTTCATTAGCTTGCTGAAGGTTCACTGAACGATTCCCAATCAAAAACATCAAACATAACCTCTTGAATCGTTGTATAGAAGCTAACCTTTCTCACTTTTTTTTCATAATCGTGCATTCCAATTCATGCGCATTTAGCTTTTTTTAATGTTTGATTCATGTTCCTTGTATGATTCTAAAGCTAACCATGTGATTTGATTGAATTATTATGCATTGTATACGATTCTGCCATTGTCAATTTCTAGGGTTTACAGGACTTTGGATTAGGGGTTTTTGAATGAGGAAAAATTGGCCTTCAAGACCACCACCATCCAAATCAGGGCGTTCAGACGATTATAAGGCTACCCTTGCGCCTAATTTATAGAGCCCCTGGGGCTAGTCGCTATTTTTCCAAAACCGGCCTAGGGGAACGCTAACAAAACCGTTGCCTTTGTCCTTTGTATTCCAGAAAAATAAAATACAACGAAGAAGATGAACTCGTGGCAAGAGATGGTTGGCCTGTTTGAAAGTTCGCGCGCAGAGGCCCCACTAACGCTTGTTTTATTTATTATATTTGTTGTTTATTATATATTAACATGCGTAAACTGGTTCAGCTAGCAAGGCGTAGTGGTGGCAAAGCACATGACCTGGGTTCGAGCCCCAGGTCTTCATACTTTCAATATATTTTTTCAACCCATATTCACATGCAGCTTCAGTGTAAACGCACATCATGCACCTCCATAATCAAGCCCTCCACGCGTCCAAGGGCATCAGATCAAAGGCCCAGATCCAAGGAATATGATGAACCATGGTCAACACTGATACACCTTAGTGCCAAAGTCAACGAGGCTTAAGGAATTGGGCCCTAAAGTGCTGGGCTTCACCTCCAAAATCAGGGGCAGACCCCCTAGGTTTGCAAGTCTTTATTTTTTATTTATTTTCTATTTTCTTTCTAATTGTTGTTTTATTTAATTAATTAATTATTTCCATAAAAACACAAAAAACATAAAAATCAGAAAAAGAGAAAAAAAAACAATAAATATTTTATTTTTAGTATTTTCATAAATAAATGCATATAATTAAATTTAGTGTAAATTAGGTTTTAATTTTAATACTTTTAATAAAAATCTAAAAAATGTAGAATTAGGGTTTAATTAATAATTTTTCATCCTTTTTACTTTTCTTTCATAAATAATTAAATAATTAGATATTTATTTTTATAATTAAATTGCATATAAAAATTAGGGTTAAATTAGGTTAAAATTTAATATTTTCTTAATAAATTAAAAGCCACTAGAGTTAGGGTTTGCATCTTATTTTAATTAATTCTTTTTTTCATTAAAATCCTCCAAAATACTAAAAATACCAAAAAAACATCTCCTTTCTTTTAATTAATTTCATCGTTTAATTTTAATTTTGCAAAAAGGGTCCAACGCCCTCGTTTCGATTTAATTCTTATTCGCATATTTATTTTATTTCTTTATAATTTTTATGTATCTCTCCCGAAGCCTTGTAATTAACTGTCTCGCATTTTTCTTTACTTTCTTTATTTTTCTGTCAAATCGGGTCCTGGTTTAATTTTGGCGATGTGGACCCGCGCCATTTGTAATAGCTTAGAATTTACTTTTCTCGCAACTTTTTTTTAACTGTTAATCAAAGGCATGAAAGAATGTATGGAAAAAAATAAAAACAAGCGTAGAACACCAATAACATGACAAGATAAATGCAAATGAAAACGACACACAAATCGCACACACCACCCCTAGGGTACGCCTCACTGTTGCCTTGCCTTGAAAGGTGATCGTCGAGTAGAGGATGTCTTAGTAAGTCCTCATGATCCGGGAACCTGGCATGAGGGTAGCTTCTAAGGTGTCTTCCCATTGCTCTGGTGATCACCACGTCCCAAACCTCGAATTGACCCGAACACCTCCAACGGTGGTGCTACCTACCTCTCAATGGTGGGATGGCACTACTTTAAAGGACATTTACACAGACGAATTCCTTAGGGTAGGTAGACGACTCTAGATACTTGCTCTAAATTTCAAAACAAATCAAAATACTTTTCACACCGACACCATTTCAAAAAGCTTTCGAAAGCAATTTTTCAAACACTCTTGAGGACCGATACAAGAGTCGAACTGGAATTTTCAAAGAAACTTTTTAAAACCCACAGTTGAAAAGCAAACAAACCATTTTTGAAAACACAAGTGAGCAAGTATCTAAAAGCCCATGGATAACCATGGATAGAAAGGGTGCTAACACCTTCCCTTTCTATAACCTACCTCCCGAACCGAGAGCAATCTCTATAAGGAATTTTTCTGTGCTTTTGTCCTTTCCATTTGGAGAAAATAAAAGACGGTGGCGACTCTTGCTTCCGCGACATTTCGCGAACCAGCGTTAAACAGTCAGTTCCAGATCCACCGATCACAGAACTGGCGACTCTGCTGGGGACTATTTTTAAAGTGAGGTGTACCTTAGGGTAGTTCATAACTGTGTTTTCAATTGTATTGACTTGCTTGCTTTATTATTGTGGGACTGTCTTGGGAGTTCTATAGATCCTAACTCGGATCTGGGGATACCTTCTTAGAAAGTAGCAACAAGGCTGTGAGGGAACTGTGCGGGGTATACCGACATGGTTGAAACAGTCTGCTACGTTGATGTGGCACTTTGGTGTGTACCGGTAACCCTTGAGTTCAGTCAAAGAGAGTACGGGGCCTCCGCGTGGTGTCGTGAAGCATCAACAGACCGTAGGAACCTTAATTGAACTATCTTGGCCTCTTTAGGGTAGTGAGATAGCTGACTTTGGTGCAGTCCGAGGTTGGTTGATACTCGATACTACACTCAATTGAGGGTTGCTTTCCTGGAATATTTCGGTCGCCAGTTCAGTGGCTAAATCGAAACGATGAACAATGAAAGCAATCCCGTGATATTGGGACCCTTAGAACCCGGTTACTTCTAATAGGACAGGTTGAGCCCACCAACTTCAAGAGGGTAGTACCCCAAACTTCACGCTGGCCTAAACTCTAAGGGCTCTTTTGTGTGACTTGTGTGCCTTCAAACTTAGATTACTTGCATGCTTGTTATCTGACATCTGAACTTCTTGCAGGTTTTGTTTATAGTCCTTAACTAGGACTCATAACAAGGTTTACTGAACTTCCTGCAGGTTTTGTTCATAGTCCTTAACTAGGACTCATCACAAGGCTTACTAAACTTCCTGCAGGTTTTGTTTTAGTCCTTAACTAGGACTCATCACAAGGCTTACTAAGTTTCTCGCAGGTTTCGTTTATAGTCCTTAATTAGGACTCATAACAGGTTTTACTTGAGTTTCTTGCAGGTTTTGGTTTGCAGTCCTTAATTGGGACTCATAACAGGGTTACTTACATTACCCCATGTGTGATCGGTGGATCTGGAACTGACTGTTTAACGCTGGTTCGCGAAATGTCGCGGAAGCAAGAGTCGCCACCGTCTTTTATTTTCTCCAAATGAAAAGGACAAAAGCACAGAAAAATTCCTTATAGAGATTGCTCTCGGTTCGGGAGGTAGGTTATAGAAAGGGAAGGTGTTAGCACCCTTTCTATCCATGGTTATCCATGGGCTCTTAGATACTTGCTCATTTGTGTTTTCAAAAGTGATTTGTTTGCTTTTCAACTGTGGGTTTTAAAAAGTTTCTTTGAAAATTTCAGTTCGACTCTTGTATCAGAGTGTTTAAAAAATTGCTTTGAAAGCTTTTGAAAATGTGTTGGTGTGAAAAGTATTTTATTTTGTTTTGAAATTTAGAGAAAGTATCTAGAGTCGTCTACCTACCCTAAGGAATTCGTCTGTGTAAATGTCCTTTAAAGTAGTGCCATCCCACCATTGAGAGGTAGGTAGCACCACCGTTGGAGGTGTTCGGGTCAATTCGAGTTTAGGGACATTGTGGTTACCGAGCAAAGGTAAGACACCTTAGAAGCTACCCTTATGCCATTGATCTTTTATTCCGAGGCAACCATTCCGAGGCAACTTATTCGAGGCAACTTTGTTTTTAGGCAACTAGATCAATGGACACAAGGACTCACTAAGACGTCCTATAGTCGACGGCCACGTTTCGAGGGACAAGGCAACAGTGTGATCACCGGAGTAATGGGAAGACACCTTAGAAGCTACCCTCATGCCAGGTTCCTGGATCATGAGGACTTACTAGAACGTCCTCTACTCGACGATCACCTTTCGGGGCAAGGCAACAGTGAGGCGTACCCTAGGGGTGGTGTGTGATTTGTGTGTCGTTTTCATTTGTATTTGTCTTGTCATGTTAAAGTGTTCTACGCTTGTTTTTATTATGGCCATTCATTCTTGCATGCTTTGTTTAACAGTTAAAAGAGTGCGGAAAAGTAAATCTAAAGCTATTACAAATGGCGCGGGTCCACATCGCCAAAATTAACCAGGACCCGATTTGACGGAAAATAAATAAAGCAAAGTAAAGGAATTAAAAGTGCGAAAAGTAATCACAAGGCTTCGGGAGAGGTACATAATTATTTAAGCGAAATAAAATAAATACGCGAAATTAAACAATTAAACGAAACGAGGGCGTTGGACCCTTTTGCAAAAATTAAAATTAATGAGGAATTGAAATTAAAATTAAAAGAAAGCAAGAATTTGTTTTTGTTTTTTGGTATTTTTATGTATTTTAAGATTTAATAGAAAAAAGAAAGAATTAACTAACATTAACTACTAACCCTAATTCTACTTTATTTTAATTTATTAAGAAAACATTAAAATTCAACCTAAATTAAACCTAATTTTTTTATGTACAATTTTAATTATGAAAATAAATAAAATAAATAATATTATTGTGAAAAAAGAAAAATAATTAAAAGGAATAAAAATTATCAATTAAACCTAGTTCTACATTTTTTAGATTTTTTATTTAAAAGGAATTAAAATTAAAACCCTAATTTAACTAAATTCAATTATATACAATTATTTACAAGAAAATATTAAAATAAAATGTTTATTATGTTTTTTGTCTTTTCTGATTTTTAGGCATTTTTTATATTTGGTAGAAATAATTAATTAATTTAAAACAATAAAGAAAATAAAAATAATAATTGAAAATAAAACATAAAGAAACTATAGAGAATTTGCAAACCAGGGGGGGTAGTCCCCAATTGTGAGGTGTAATCTTGCATAATTTGGCCCAATAACCTGAGTCCATTTGACCTTTCTTGAGTAGCGTGTTAGCACTTTGACCAGGGTCTATGGTGCTCTCCCAATCTCAACCTTTGGTTTGATTCTGATGGACGCGTGGGTGGATAGATCTGGAGGATGTATGGTGCGCCTTGCCTTTGAAACTGCACGTGAACATATATAGCAAAATAATATAGGAAATTATACAGACCTGGGGCTCGAACCCAGGTCATGAACATTGCAAGCGTGTGTACCTGCCACTGAGCCATTCCAATTTCATTTAATATATAATAGCAAATAAACATAATAAAAGGAATAATGACCATGGTCCACCAACGCGCGCGAATTTTAAATGATCCAATCACCGTGTGCCACGAATTCGTCTTCTCCCTCATCCCTGTAATACCAAACACATAGGCAACGGTTTCTATGGCGTTTTCTTAGGCAGCTTATGGGAAAATAACGAATAGGTCTTAGAGTGTCAATAAATTAGGCGCGATGGGTGATTTGTGATCGTCCAGGTGCGTTGGTTTGAATGGCATGGGTCTGGAAGACCAATTTTTCTTAAAACAAAAACCCCCAATTTTGAGGTCCTGCAAACCCTAGAACGTAAGCATGGTGAAATCTCATATACAGCATAAAAACCAAATTGAATGCATTGGTTAGCTTCAAAACTTCACAAGGAACATGAATCTACAATTAAATTTCACAAAGAATGCATGGAATATGATATACGATTATGAAATTTTCTTGATACAGCTTGCGTTCATGTTACCAATTCTTGGCGTGGTGATGGATGATTCTGATTGGAATACGTTCAGTAGACCTTGAGGAAGCTATTGGAATGAAAATTAGGTCTTGAATTCACCTGCAAATCAGTTTTCAGTATTGACTTTCTTAACAAAAAATTCAAGTTTTGCAAATGCTTTTGGGCGCAGCTTTGTCTCTTTTCTCAATAGGGTTATGATCAAGCATATGTAGTGAGTGCATTAGGTTAACAAAAGTAGAACAAATCCAATGAATTAATGGTTTTTGAAAATTTGATTTTAAGGATCTTTTCATATCTTTTTCCATGTGTTTTTGGTCCAAATCATATCCAATTGCTCCAATTCTTTCCATATTGACTTATGCACGAAATCTTGAGGCTAAAGCATGTATAAAAAGATTGATTAGGTTAAGTTAGATATTTTTCATATATTTAAATGATTTAAATGAATTAATATTAATAAAAATTCAAATAAATAAATAAAAAATGAGAAAATACTTCCCTTTGGGCCAAGTGGTCGTGCACATGCTTGGAATGATGAATCATGGAAGAAAAATGGGCCCATTAGCAATTTTAGGTCATTTGAATCAATGTTGACTTTTCAAAATATCCAAAAATTTCCCAGCTTCCACAAGGCATAACTTGCTCAATTTTTAAGCTTTTCTCATGTTCTTGGACATTTTGGAAAGGTCTTTGAGTCCTCTAACCAATGCCTTTGGTCCCATGTCATTTTGATTTACCAATATCAAGTTATGGCCTTTGACTTAAAGTCCCTTTTTGTTGACTTTTGAAAATGACCTATAATGTTGAAATTGATAACTTTTTGTGAGAGCATTTCTTGGACTTGAAGTATGAAGATGAGTTGTAGGAAATGTCTTTCTCTTCAAAATGAGCTTTGGATGGAATTTTTCTGATAATCCATGTGAAAGTTATGCCCTGGTCAATTTCAGTTGACTTTTTCAGCTGTCCAAATAAGGAAACTTTTGCATCTTGAAGATTTCTGAGCCAAATTTTGAGAATCATGATCAAGCATTGATCAAACGATGTTTGTGGCTTCAAAATGATATGTTGACCAAAAATTTGAACTTTTGACTGCCAAATGACCATTTTGCCCCTACAGTTGACTGTAGTGCAATTAGGGTTTTGACTGTGCAATTTTGTACTGAATGCCTTGAAACTTGATATGAGGATACTTGGCCATATTTGTAGGCATATGAGACTTGATTGGCCCCTTGAAAACTTCCTTTTCTTGACCAGACTCAAAACCCTAATCTTGACTGTATAGGAGACCTTTGCACTGTGCAACCCTTGGGGAATTTTGCAGCTTGACTTGGCAATTTCATGGAGAATATGGGAGGGCAAATTTTGGGGTACAACAGTTGCCCCTGTTCAATCTTCTTAGACCTGAGGATGCAGATTGGCTGACGTGCCTTTCGTAATCCGAAGGTAGAAGATGATTGAACACTAGAGTGCCCAGAAATTTGCGCTCACATAGTAGCAGTGATGGTGGAATGGGCTTATAGATGCCATTTGGAGATTGATGAATAGGATGATGGGCTTATAGATGCCATCTGGATGTTGATCGCGTAGGAGATTCCTTAGCGAGAACCTGCATACATGCAAAAGAACAAATGAATACCTGACACGTTGCAGGAGCTGGTTTTCAGATGCTTGGTATAGATGTGTCCTGACTGGTTACAGGAGCTGAGTCTGGAGCTTCAAAAGATGATGAATGAACCAGGGATGGTTACTACCTTAGCATGAATGGTAAGAGAACCTTGGGCGACTTTAACTTCAACAACGCTCGTTGAGAAAAATCTTGGGTGTCTTCTACTGGGATAAGAATTAGGGAGATCTTAGGGTCGATCTGACTGAACCAGAGGAGGCCTTTGACCGGATAAGAATCAGGAAAATCTTAGGGTCGATCTGACTGAACCGGACAAGGTCTTGGAATATCTTCAACTGGATAAGCATCAGGGAGATCTTAGGGTCGATCTGACTGAACCAGAGAAGGCCTTTGACTGGATAAGCATCAGGAAAATCTTAGGGTCGATTTAACTGAACCGGACAAGGTCTTGGAATATCTTCAACTGGATAAGCATCAGGGAGATCTTAGGGTCGATCTGACTGAACCAGAGAAGGCCTTTGACTGGATAAGCATCAGGAAAATCTTAGGGTCGATTTAACTGAACCGGACAAGGTCTTGGAATATCTTCAACTGGATAAGCATCAGGGAGATCTTAGGGTCGATCTGACTGAACCAGAGAAGGCCTTTGACTGGATAAGCATCAGGAAAATCTTAGGGTCGATTTAACTGAACCGGACAAGGTCTTGGAATATCTTCAACTGGATAAGCATCAGGGAGATCTTAGGGTCGATCTGACTGAACCAGAGGAGGCCTTTGACTGGATAAGCATCAGGAAAATCTTAGGGTCGATTTAACTGAACCGGACAAGGTCTTGGAATATCTTCAACTGGATAAGCATCAGGGAGATCTTAGGGTCGATCCGAACTGAACCAGAGAAGGCCTTTGACTGGATAAGCATCAGGAAAATCTTAGGGTCGATTTAACTGAACCGGACAAGGTCTTGGAATATCTTCCACTGGATAAGCATCAGGGAGATCTTGGGGTCGATCTGACTGAACCAGAGAAGGCCTTTGACTGGATAAGCATCAGGAAAATCTTAGGGTCGATTTAACTGAACCGGACAAGGTCTTGAAATCTTCAACTGGGTAAGAATCGGGGAGATCTTAGGGTCGATCTGACTGAACCAGAGAAGGCCTTTGACTGGATAAGCATCAGGAAAATCTTAGGGTCGATTTAACTGAACCGGACAAGGTCTTTGACTATCTTCCACTGGATAAGCATCAGGGAGATCTTAGGGTCGATCTGACTGAACCAGAGAAGGTCTTGAAATATGATTGAGAATTTAACTGCATCTTTCCTGAAAGGTAAAGGTCAGTCATATGCAACACATGATATGGGTCAAGCAATGATAAGATTTGTGAGATATGATGCGTCTATGCATGCTATAATGATGTATGGAAGTGTGATGTTTATGAATGTTTGTCTAGGAAAGTGAATCCTTGATGGGTGCCGGGAAGTCGTATCCTGGGCTGATGTTGAAGAATAGATTTTGCTTCCGCTGGGGATGATAACTGCAAGAATACCGGTAGGAGAAGATGACTCCGTTGCGGAATAAACTTGGCAAATGAAGGATTCTGCGGGGAGAAAAGATACTCTAGTGACCATGCTGGGAAGCAATACTCTGTGGGAAGAGGGATGCCTTGCTGAGTGTTGATAATAGTTTGCTGGGGATCGGAAGACTTTGTCGACGACGCTCTTTCCGTGGCTTTTGGCTGAGGATAACCCAGTTATATCCTGTTGAGGAAATAACTCTTTAAATAAAGCCAGACGACGCGTTCGTGTTCTGCGAGGGGATAAGCTCCAGAATTTACCGGGGATATGCTTATTGCTTGGGGAGATAGATTCCAGCCTTCCTGGGGAACTGGATTGGACTTTCTTCTGGGGAGTTTTGACTGCGGATAAGGCATTCCTTTGAATGCTGATATACCGCCGGGGAACAATCTTTAGACCAAGACTGCCGGGGATGCTTGTTTAAGAATATATGTATTGCTGCTGGGGAAGTATTGAGATCTACGGGAGGATACTCAATTTCCTTGAGATTCATCAACTCTGCTTGGAGAAGAATGCACTGACTGCTGACTCTCTGGGGAATTAATATGTACTGGTCATGCTCTTTAACTGAACCTACCTTGGTACTTTGGAGGATAGAACAATTAGACTGCTCAGACAACTCTTTATTGCCCCTGCTTCTAGCGTCACCTGTAATTAATCCCTTTGTTTCGTATGCAAATATTTATGAGTTAGCAAACTATTGTCAATGCATATATCACAAATTGAACCTTGGACGTTCTTCGCAAAACAAAACAGAAAAAGAAAAACACTTGGCACGTTTAACTGAAAATATATTTGTATTGATTTTTGAATGGCCTGTGAATAGGCGTTTTGTATACAAGAGGCTGACATCCTAGTAAGAGAACGCCGCCGAACAAAAGAGTTTATACAAATTTTGTACAAAATAAAACAGCTGTGTGAAATGAATGATCCCACTGGGTTTCAACTCTGCTATTGCCTTTATAACTCCGAGCGTCTCATCACTTGATGACCTTGGTTAAAGGTGAAGCTGACTGATCGATGCCGTCTGAACTTGATGTAGATACCGGATTCTGGATGCAAAGTGATCCAATGAGACATAGTATTACGCTTTTATCCCTAATTTTTGCCTGGACCGCCCTTTCGGGTTTTCAGTCCACCGGGATACCCATTTTTGCCCAAGCCGCCTTTTCAGGTTTTCGACTTGCCGGGTGTACAGATTTTTCCATTTTCATCCCTTCATTTTGCCCGAACCCTTTTGGTTCGACGGGAAGCCCTAATTTTTGCCTAGGCATGTCAGCCTAGCGGGTCTTTTTTCATGCGTAGTATTTTTTTACTATGTCTGCATTGGCGGGGTGAGGAAGGTCGTCACCATCCATGTTGGTCAATATCATTGCTCCTCCTGAGAACACATGTTTAACCACAAATGGCCCTTCGTACGTAGGGGTCCATTTGCCCCTTGGATCACTCTGAGGAAGGATGATTCGCTTGATTACCAGATCCCCAACTTGATATTCCTGTGGTCTGACTTTTTTGTTAAATGCCCTGATCATCCGTTTCTGATACGTCTGACCATGACAGATAGCAGCAAGTCTCTTTTCGTCAATGAGGTTGAGTTGATCAAGTCGTGTCTGGATCCAATCATCTTCGTTCAGATTCGCATCCTTCATTATCCGGAGAGAGGGTATTTGCACTTCGATTGGCAAGACTGCCTCCATACCATAAACCAGAGAGAAAGGAGTTGCCCCGGTTGACGTCCTAGCTGAGGTTCGGTACCCATGTAGCGCGAACGGTAACATCTCGTGCCAATCTTTGTAAGTCACTGTCATCTTTTGCACGATTTTCTTGATGTTCTTATTTGCTGCTTCTACAGCCCCATTCATCTTCGGTCTGTAAGGAGAAGAATTGTGGTGCTGTATCTTGAATTGTTCGCAGAGCTCAGCGATCATCTTGTTGTTCAGATTGGTACCGTTGTCTGTAATTATCCGCTCAGGGACGCCGTACCGACAGATCAGGTTGTGTCGAATGAACCGTGCCACAACAGTCTTGGTTACCGTAGCATAGGATGCTGCCTCAACCCACTTCGTAAAATAATCAATCGCCACTAGGATGAAGCGATGCCCATTAGATGCCGTAGGTTTTATCTCACCGATCATGTCTATGCCCCACATTGCAAACGGCCACGGCGCAGTCAGAACATTCAGGGGAACCGGAGGAACATGCACCTTGTCTGCATAAATCTGACATTTGTGGCATGTCCTGGAGTGTTGGTAGCAATCGACTTCCATGGTGGACCAATAATATCCTGCCCGTAGGATTTTCTTAGCCATAGTGTGTCCACTGGAATGTGTACCGAAGGTCCCTTCATGTAGCTCTTCCATGATCCTTTCTGCTTCAGTCTTATCCACACAACGCAGTAAGGTTGAATCATGGTTTCGCTTGTACAAGATGCCGTTGCTAAGGAAGAATTTGGCTGCGAACCTTCTCAGGAATTTCTTATCATTGACAGATGCACCTTCCGGGTATTCCTGAGTTTCTAGATATCTCTTCACCTCATGGTACCAAGGCTTCTCGGTTACCAATTCAGTCTCGAGATCACAACAGTATGCCGGTTCGTCCAGTTTCCAGATGATGATTCGTGGAGCCTCATTATCCCATTTGACTTTGAACATAGAAGACATTGTAGCTAACGCGTCCGCCAACTGATTCTCTTCTCGTGGAAAGTGTTCAAAGGTTATCTCTGTGAAGTGGGGGATCAAGGTCAACACACATTCTCTGTAAGGAATCAGGTTCGGATGTTTCGTATCCCACTCTCCTTTGATCTGATTGATCACGAGAGCGGAATCTCCGAAAACACTGAGAAACTTGATCCTTAAGTCGATCGCAGCTTGAAGACCCATGATACACGCCTCATACTCCGCCATGTTGTTGGTGCAGTTGAAACACAGCCGGGCAGTGAGTGGAGTATGAGTACCTTGAGGTGATATGATAATGGCGCCGATACCGTTACCCAAAGCATTGGAGGCTCCGTCAAAGTGCATAGACCATCGGGATCCTGGTTCAGGTCCTTCATCCGGTCCAGGTACTTCACAATCAGTCACTATCATGATGCTTTCATCCGGAAACTCGAAGTTTATTGACTGATAGTCATCTACAGCTTGATGTGCCAGGTGGTCTGCCAATACACTTCCCTTGAGTGCTTTCTGGGTTGTATATTGAATGTCGTATTCCGTCAAGATCATTTGCCATCTTGCAATTCTCCCAGACAGAGCAGGCTTTTCGAATATGTACTTTATAGGATCCATCTTTGAGATTAATAAGGTAGTGTGAGTCAGCATATACTGTCTCAGCCGGCGAGCAGCCCATACCAAAGCGCAGCAAGTTTTCTCGAGCAGTGAGTATCGGGTCTCACAGTCGGTAAACTTTTTGCTAAGGTAATAAATGGCATGCTCTTTTCGGCCAGACTCGTCATGCTGCCCCAGCACACACCCCATTGAGTTGTCAAGCACTGCCAGATATAGGATCAGAGGTCTCCCTTCAACCGGTGGCATAAGGATAGGTGGCTCTTGGAGATACTCTTTGATTCTGTCAAAAGCAGCCTGACATTCATCGTTCCAACGTACTACCTGATCTTTCTTCAGCAGCTTGAAGATTGGCTCACAGGTAGCAGTTAGGTGTGAGATGAACCGAGCAATGTAATTCAGGCGTCCTAAAAAGCCTCTGACTTCCTTCTCTGTCTTAGGAACTGGCATCTCTTGAATAGCTTTGACCTTAGCAGGGTCCACTTGTATTCCCTTATCACTGACCACGAAGCCTAGCAATTTTCCTGATCTTACTCCGAAGGTGCATTTGTTCGGGTTCAATCTCAGTTTGTATAGTTTCAACCGGTCAAACAACTTTTGCAGATGATCTAGGTGCTCTTCCTCAGTTTGGGACCTTGCAATCATGTCGTCAACATACACCTCTATCTCATGATGGATCATATCATGAAATAAAGCAACCATGGCACGTTGGTAGGTTGACCCAGCGTTCTTCAACCCGAACGGCATGACCTTGTAACAGAAGGTGCCCCACTGAGTGACAAATGTAGTCTTTTCCATGTCTTCAGGTGCCATCTTAATCTGATTGTAACCTGAAAAGCCATCCATGAAAGAGAATACTTTGTGCTGAGCTGTATTATCGACAAGGACATCAATGTGAGGTAGGGGGAAGTCATCCTTGGGACTAGCCCTGTTCAGATCCCTGTAGTCGACACACATTCTGACCTTACCGTCCTTCTTAGGTACCGGCACCACATTAGCAACCCACTGAGGGTAAGAAGTCACCGCAAGGAACCCAACATCAAACTGTTTCATGACCTCGGCTTTAATCTTCTCAGACATCTCTGGACGCATCCGACGGACCTTTTGCTTCACTGGAGGGCAGTCTTCCTTAGTTGGCAAGTGATGGACTACAATATCGGTATCCAACCCGGGCATGTCTTCGTAGGACCAAGAAAAGATCTCCACATAATCATGTAACATCTTGGTTAACCGTTGCTTCACGCTGAGCTCTAGGTTGGCACCAATCTTTACCTCCTTCCTGTCTGCCTCAGTACCCAAGTTTATGGTTTCCACTGGCTCTTCATGGGGTTGAATTGCCCTCTCTTCCTGAAGCAACAGTCTTGCAAGCTCGCCAGGCACTTCGCAATCATCTTCACCTTCGTCTTCGGCTAAGTTGATCAGATTTTCGAAGTCATAATTGGCAGTAGCAGAGTTGTTATCAGTGAGATCCAGAGTGGATTGAAACCTGTATGAGTGAGTGTGTGTGTAAATACAGCTGTTTTGAAATATATGTAAAGGAAAGAAAGACAGAAAAGGAGCACAATATTTGCAATGCGAAAAATACGTCCAAGATTTTTATTCATGATATATGAAATGACAGTTTGTATGCCCTCACAAATAGAACCACGGTGCCTCGGGTAAGACACCGGGCCATAGAGTTTATCATTGTTTATTACAAAATAATGAAACAAAGAAATTTATTACTGCGTCACAAAGGTAACAGGAGTATGATCCTTAGCAATCCAGTTGTTCAATCCGCCTTGGGTCGTCGGGTAGATCCAGCTATTAAATTCCGCTTCATCCACTTCGTTGTCTTCCCCAACCGCATTCACTCCTGAACTTGTAATGAATACAGGAGGTCTTCCGATCTTTGCTTTCCTCATAGCTTTCTGACCTTCTGTGGTGAAACCCAGCCCAAATTTATCAGTCTTCTGAGTAAAGTCTGGAAGTCTGCCCCAGTTGGCATTTTCACTCTTCTGAACCACAGCCCGGGCATCCTTTAGGGAAGCCATCTTCAAAGGACCAACTTCTTCTGCTGTTTCTGACGCCGCTGTAATTGGAAGCACCTCCTCGAAATGCTGAAAGGGGGTTTCAATAAACTCCCCATCCATCTCAATGTATCTGAAGGAGTTCAGGTGGCTCACCATATATTCCTCCTCTCCCTGCACAGTGACGATCTTCCCTCTGACGGGGTACTTCAGCTTCTGATGCAAGGTAGAGGTCACTGCCCCAGCCTTATGTATCCAAGGTCGACCCAGTAGACAAGAGTAAGATGGACGGATATCCATCACATAAAAAGTGGAGTCGAACACCTGAGAGCCCACACGAATCGGAATGTCAACCTCTCCATGAACCATCCTCTTTGAACCATCAAAGGCCCTGACGATGATATTGCTGGGTTTTAATTCCAGGCCTTCACAATCTAGACGGTCCAAAGCCTTCTTGGGTAGCACATTCAAAGATGAGCCAGTATCCACTAACACATGTGCCAAAGTAGTGCCCCTGCATTCAATAGAGACATGCAGAGCATCATTATGGTCTCTTCCCTTTGCGGTCAAGTCAGCATCTGAGAAACCCAAGCCATTGTCTGCCGTCAGATTTGCTACGCAATCAGTGAACTGGACTGCAGATGTCTTGTGTGGCACATGGGCCGTCTTGAGGAATGAGATTAAGGCCTTGGCATGGGCCTCGGAGCACAGCAATAAAGAGAGCATGGAGATTTTAGAGGGCGTATGCCCCAGCTGTTCCACAACATTAAAGTCACTCTTCTTTATAATCTTCAGAATCTCCTCCATCTCTTGTTGGGAGGCCTCAGCAGTTATCGGTATAGGTGCCTCCATCTGGGCAGGCTCAACTTCAACTCCTTTGCCCCGAGCATTGGATGACTCGGCAGCAGGAGAAATAATTGGATCAGCAGCAAGAACAGGTACACTTGCAGGGGTTATTAGGAGCGGTCTTCGGGCAGCAGGCGATGCAATGTCAGGCGAGAAGAGCCTGCCACTACGGGTAACTTTGGCTGGGCCAGTGATGTCACAAATGCTGGCGCCAGCGTTGAACTCTTGTTTAATCCTATTTACATATACGTCTGCCCCATAGTGCCAAGGGACAGCTTTATCAGATACATAGGGCAGGGGCCCTGGAACGGTGATAATAACAGGTGCAACGGTCATGATTTGAACGGGCTTCTTCGGGAGAGCCGGGATTGGATTATTGAAAATAGTCACCACAGAAACTTCTTCCATCGGAACCAACTGAACAGCAGACTTCTTAAACAGAATCTCCTTGCTATCCATTAGGCTTTGGATGCCTAACTTTAGCAAGGGACAACCAGATAGGGACACAGCACAGAACAGGCAACCCTCACTGCAACCCGGAAATAAACCGGCCAGCAGCAGGTTCTTTTTGACAGTCTTCAGAGGAGTGGCTAGATCATCCACAGAAATGGCATAAACATCTTCACCCACAGCATTTACCCCATACTGAGGCATAGGAGCAGTAACTACATTCGGCTTTGCAGGCGCTTCAAACTGTATCTCCTTTGCGTCGATAAGGTCTTGCACCTTATTTTTTAACGCCCAACAGTCATCAGTAGAATGCCCCGGGCTATCTGAATGGTAGGCACAACGAGCATTCGGGTTGTACTTGGGAGATGCAGTATTTGGGAACTTCGGCGCCTCCCTGACAGTCACTAAATTGGTTGAGAGCAACTGTGACAGGATCTGCGACAAAGTCATGTTTAAGCGGGTGAATTCTCTCCGGGGTCTTTCAACCTTTTGAGGATTAGTTGGCCGAGGAGCGGCAGCAGGCTTAGCAATCATTACCGCACTGACAGATTGGCGGCGCTCAGGTCTCTCTGATTTCCTGGAACCATATACAGCACTAGACTCCTTCTTGAAGGGTTTCTTCTCAGAACTAGATGATGCACCCTTCGGAATTTTTCCAGACTTTAACCCAGCTTCAATCCTCTCTCCAGTCAAGATCAAATCAGTGAACCCAGCAGAAGAATTCCCAATGAGATGGTTGAAAAATGGCCCAGATAGGGTCCCCAAGAACATGTCCACCAACTCCCGATCAGTCAACGGTGGCTGTACCCTGCCAGCCAGGTCTCTCCACTTCTGAGCGTACTCCTTAAAACCTTCGCTTGCACCTAACGACATACCCTGAAGTTGGGTACGTGTGGGGGCAAGGTCGGCATTATATTGATACTGCTTGTAGAAAGCAGTAGCCAACTCCTCCCAGTTACGAACCTTGGTCCCATCCAGCTGATAGAACCATTCGAGATGAGTCCCTGAAAGACTCTCCTGGAAGAAGTGGATCCATAAATTCTTATCCGCAGAGTACGGCTGAATTTTCCGAACATAGGACCTTAGATGCAGCTTGGGACAAGACGCCCCGTCATACTTAGAGAAGGATGGTGCTTTGAACTTGTGAGGGATGATCACACCAGTCGACAAACCCAGATCTCCGAAATCCAGCCCAGGTACCTGTTGAACTTCCATAGCCTTCAACCTATCCTCCAGTTGCTTGTATCTGTCGTCTGCAGGAGGGTACTGCTCTTCATCAAAATCTGTCTCGTTGTCGGAGACTACCGGACTAGGAACCCTTGCTTCTGCCTGAGGACTACTCTTGTCAACAGAAGAACCAGCCTCTTCCTGCTGCAGAGCATTACCAAACCTTCGGCCCGAGTTGAACAGAACAGTTCTTCTCTTCTTCTTCTTCTCCTTCTTCAGGAGCATAGCCTTCAGTTCTTCTTGGCCTTGAGCCAGACCCTTGATTAATTCCTGGAATTGTGCATTCTGCACCTGAAGAGCCTTGATGGAAGTCTCAGTTGATGAAGATTCAGGATTCATGATGCTGAAATAAACAGTGAAGAACTGTGAGCATCCTGAAAAGAGGAAAAACCTGCTATGCACATGATGAATGAGATGTGTTCATGCAATGCATTCAAGGGTTCGAAAATTCAAATTTGTTGTAGACAAAAAGGAACACACGTTATCATTAAGGAAATCATTGTTTAATACATCAAAGCCTCATGGGCAAAATAATACAAAAATCAAATCAATCCCAAAATACACTGCGCATCCTCTTTGGAGCTATGTAAGTGTTGAGATTCCTCTCCTCATGCAACAGGCGGGTGAGCTCCAAGACCTTCTTTTCACTGGCATGTAGACTAGTCTCAAGAGAATTCCGTTCTTCCTTAAGCTGGATCCAGCTCTTCTGCATCTCTTCCCAAGATGTGGGCATATCAGGGTGCTGAATAGTATAGGACACTTCTCCTTCCAAGACTGGTTCTTTGACTACTGGGAGCATATGGGGATAGGGCATCACTAACTTCTGGGAGCGGGCTCGTACCCACTTGAGATAAGGTTCCAACGGGATGGAGTTCCTGTGCCCCAGTGTCTTGCTGTCTATCCTACTTGGCATCCTCCAGGCTCTGATAAATCTCTGGCGAAGTCCTTGAGTATCGTTGTCGAAGTCAAAAACTATGTCAGGAATTGGGCCCTAAAGTGCTGGGCTTCACCTCCAAAATCAGGGGCAGACCCCCTAGGTTTGCAAGTCTTTATTTTTTATTTATTTTCTATTTTCTTTCTAATTGTTGTTTTATTTAATTAATTAATTATTTCCATAAAAACACAAAAAACATAAAAATCAGAAAAAGAGAAAAAAAAACAATAAATATTTTATTTTTAGTATTTTCATAAATAAATGCATATAATTAAATTTAGTGTAAATTAGGTTTTAATTTTAATACTTTTAATAAAAATCTAAAAAATGTAGAATTAGGGTTTAATTAATAATTTTTCATCCTTTTTACTTTTCTTTCATAAATAATTAAATAATTAGATATTTATTTTTATAATTAAATTGCATATAAAAATTAGGGTTAAATTAGGTTAAAATTTAATATTTTCTTAATAAATTAAAAGCCACTAGAGTTAGGGTTTGCATCTTATTTTAATTAATTCTTTTTTTCATTAAAATCCTCCAAAATACTAAAAATACCAAAAAAACATCTCCTTTCTTTTAATTAATTTCATCGTTTAATTTTAATTTTGCAAAAGGGTCCAACGCCCTCGTTTCGATTTAATTCTTATTCGCATATTTATTTTATTTCTTTATAATTTTTATGTATCTCTCCCGAAGCCTTGTAATTAACTGTCTCGCATTTTTCTTTACTTTCTTTATTTTTCTGTCAAATCGGGTCCTGGTTTAATTTTGGCGATGTGGACCCGCGCCATTTGTAATAACTTAGAATTTACTTTTCTCGCAACTTTTTTTTAACTGTTAATCAAAGGCATGAAAGAATGTATGGAAAAAAATAAAAACAAGCGTAGAACACCAATAACATGACAAGATAAATGCAAATGAAAACGACACACAAATCGCACACACCACCCCTAGGGTACGCCTCACTGTTGCCTTGCCTCGAAAGGTGATCGTCGAGTAGAGGATGTCTTAGTAAGTCCTCATGATCCGGGAACCTGGCATGAGGGTAGCTTCTAAGGTGTCTTCCCATTGCTCTGGTGATCACCACGTCCCAAACCTCGAATTGACCCGAACACCTCCAACGGTGGTGCTACCTACCTCTCAATGGTGGGATGGCACTACTTTAAAGGACATTTACACAGACGAATTCCTTAGGGTAGGTAGACGACTCTAGATACTTGCTCTAAATTTCAAAACAAATCAAAATACTTTTCACACCGACACCATTTCAAAAAGCTTTCGAAAGCAATTTTTCAAACACTCTTGAGGACCGATACAAGAGTCGAACTGGAATTTTCAAAGAAACTTTTTAAAACCCACAGTTGAAAAGCAAACAAACCATTTTTGAAAACACAAGTGAGCAAGTATCTAAGAGCCCATGGATAACCATGGATAGAAAGGGTGCTAACACCTTCCCTTTCTATAACCTACCTCCCGAACCGAGAGTAATCTCTATAAGGAATTTTTCTGTGCTTTTGTCCTTTCCATTTGGAGAAAATAAAAGACGGTGGCGACTCTTGCTTCCGCGACATTTCGCGAACCAGCGTTAAACAGTCAGTTCCAAATCCACCGATCACAGAACTGGCGACTCTGCTGGGGACTATTTTTAAAGTGAGGTGTACCTTAGGGTAGTTCATAACTGTGTTTTCAATTGTATTGACTTGCTTGCTTTATTATTGTGGGACTGTCTTGGGAGTTCTATAGATCCTAACCCGGATCTGGGGATACCTTCTTAGAAAGTAGCAACAAGGCTGTGAGGGAACTGTGCGGGGTATACCGACATGGTTGAAACAGTCTGCTACGTTGATGTGGCACTTTGGTGTGTACCGGTAACCCTTGAGTTCAGTCAAAGAGAGTACGGGGCCTCCGCGTGGTGTCGTGAAGCATCAACAGACCGTAGGAACCTTAATTGAACTATCTTGGCCTCTTTAGGGTAGTGAGATAGCTGACTTTGGTGCAGTCCGAGGTTGGTTGATACTCGATACTACACTCAATTGAGGGTTGCTTTCTTGGAATATTTCGGTCGCCAGTTCAGTGGCTAAATCGAAATGATGAACAATGAAAGCAATCCCGTGATATTGGGACCCTTAGAACCCGGTTACTTCTAATAGGACAGGTTGAGCCCACCAACTTCAAGAGGGTAGTACCCCAAACTTCATGCTGGCCTAAACTCTAAGGGCTCTTTTGTGTGACTTGTGTGCCTTCAAACTTAGATTACTTGCATGCTTGTTATCTGACATCTGAACTTCTTGCAGGTTTTGTTTATAGTCCTTAACTAGGACTCATAACAAGGTTTACTGAACTTCCTGCAGGTTTTGTTCATAGTCCTTAACTAGGACTCATCACAAGGCTTACTAAACTTCCTGCAGGTTTTGTTTTAGTCCTTAACTAGGACTCATCACAAGGCTTACTAAGTTTCTCGCAGGTTTCGTTTATAGTCCTTAATTAGGACTCATAACAGGTTTTACTTGAGTTTCTTGCAGGTTTTGGTTTGCAGTCCTTAATTGGGACTCATAACAGGGTTACTTACATTACCCCATGTGTGATCGGTGGATCTGGAACTGACTGTTTAACGCTGGTTCGCGAAATGTCGCGGAAGCAAGAGTCGCCACCGTCTTTTATTTTCTCCAAATGGAAAGGACAAAAGCACAGAAAAATTCCTTATAGAGATTGCTCTCGGTTCGGGAGGTAGGTTATAGAAAGGGAAGGTGTTTGCACCCTTTCTATCCATGGTTATCCATGGGCTCTTAGATACTTGCTCATTTGTGTTTTCACAAGTGATTTGTTTGCTTTTCAACTGTGGGTTTTAAAAAGTTTCTTTGAAAATTTCAGTTCGACTCTTGTATCAGAGTGTTTGAAAAATTGCTTTGAAAGCTTTTGAAAATGTGTTGGTGTGAAAAGTATTTTGTTTTGTTTTGAAATTTAGAGAAAGTATCTAGAGTCGTCTACCTACCCTAAGGAATTCGTCTGTGTAAATGTCCTTTAAAGTAGTGCCATCCCACCATTGAGAGGTAGGTAGCACCACCGTTGGAGGTGTTCGGGTCAATTCGAGTTTAGGGACATTGTGGTCACCGAGCAAAGGTAAGACACCTTAGAAGCTACCCTTATGCCATTGATCTTTTATTCCAAGGAAACCATTCCGAGGCAACTTATTCGAGGCAACTTTGTTTTTAGGCAACTAGATCAATGGACACAAGGACTCACTAAGACGTCCTATAGTCGACGGCCACGTTTCGAGGGACAAGGCAACAGTGTGATCACCGGAGTAATGGGAAGACACCTTAGAAGCTACCCTCATGCCAGGTTCCTGGATCATGAGGACTTACTAGAACGTCCTCTACTCGACGATCACCTTTCGGGGCAAGGCAACAGTGAGGCGTACCCTAGGGGTGGTGTGTGATTTGTGTGTCGTTTTCATTTGTATTTGTCTTGTCATGTTAAAGTGTTCTACGCTTGTTTTTATTATGGCCATTCATTCTTGCATGCTTTGTTTAACAGTTAAAAGAGTGCGGAAAAGTAAATCTAAAGCTATTACAAATGGCGCGGGTCCACATCGCCAAAATTAACCAGGACCCGATTTGACGGAAAATAAATAAAGCAAAGTAAAGGAATTAAAAGTGCGAAAAGTAATCACAAGGCTTCGGGAGAGGTACATAATTATTTAAGCGAAATAAAATAAATACGCGAAATTAAACAATTAAACGAAACGAGGGCGTTGGACCCTTTTGCAAAAATTAAAATTAATGAGGAATTGAAATTAAAATTAAAAGAAAGCAAGAATTTGTTTTTGTTTTTTGGTATTTTTATGTATTTTAAGATTTAATAGAAAAAAGAAAGAATTAACTAACATTAACTACTAACCCTAATTCTACTTTATTTTAATTTATTAAGAAAACATTAAAATTCAACCTAAATTAAACCTAATTTTTTTATGTACAATTTTAATTATGAAAATAAATAAAATAAATAATATTATTGTGAAAAAAGAAAAATAATTAAAAGGAATAAAAATTATCAATTAAACCTAGTTCTACATTTTTTAGATTTTTTATTTAAAAGGAATTAAAATTAAAACCCTAATTTAACTAAATTCAATTATATACAATTATTTACAAGAAAATATTAAAATAAAATGTTTATTATGTTTTTTGTCTTTTCTGATTTTTAGGCATTTTTTATATTTGGTAGAAATAATTAATTAATTTAAAACAATAAAGAAAATAAAAATAATAATTGAAAATAAAACATAAAGAAACTATAGAGAATTTGCAAACCAGGGGGGGTAGTCCCCAATTGTGAGGTGTAATCTTGCATAATTTGGCCCAATAACCTGAGTCCATTTGACCTTTCTTGAGTAGCGTGTTAGCACTTTGACCAGGGTCTATGGTGCTCTCCCAATCTCAACCTTTGGTTTGATTCTGATGGACGCGTGGGTGGATAGATCTGGAGGATGTATGGTGTGCCTTGCCTTTGAAACTGCACGTGAACATATATAGCAAAATAATATAGGAAATTATACAGACCTGGGGCTCGAACCCAGGTCATGAACATTGCAAGCGTGTGTACCTGCCACTGAGCCATTCCAATTTCATTTAATATATAATAGCAAATAAACATAATAAAAGGAATAATGACCATGGTCCACCAACGCGCGCGAATTTTAAATGATCCAATCACCGTGTGCCACGAATTCGTCTTCTCCCTCATCCCTGTAATACCAAACACATAGGCAACGGTTTCTATGGCGTTTTCTTAGGCAGCTTATGGGAAAATAACGAATAGGTCTTAGAGTGTCAATAAATTAGGCGCGATGGGTGATTTGTGATCGTTCAGGTGCGTTGGTTTGAATGGCATGGGTCTGGAAGACCAATTTTTCTTAAAACAAAAACCCCCAATTTTGAGGTCCTGCAAACCCTAGAACGTAAGCATGGTGAAATCTCATATACAGCATAAAAACCAAATTGAATGCATTGGTTAGCTTCAAAACTTCACAAGGAACATGAATCTACAATTAAATTTCACAAAGAATGCATGGAATATGATATACGATTATGAAATTTTCTTGATACAGCTTGCGTTCATGTTACCAATTCTTGGCGTGGTGATGGATGATTCTGATTGGAATACGTTCAGTAGACCTTGAGGAAGCTATTGGAATGAAAATTAGGTCTTGAATTCACCTGCAAATCAGTTTTCAGTATTGACTTTCTTAACAAAAAATTCAAGTTTTGCAAATGCTTTTGGGCGCAGCTTTGTCTCTTTTCTCAATAGGGTTATGATCAAGCATATGTAGTGAGTGCATTAGGTTAACAAAAGTAGAACAAATCCAATGAATTAATGGTTTTTGAAAATTTGATTTTAAGGATCTTTTCATATCTTTTTCCATGTGTTTTTGGTCCAAATCATATCCAATTGCTCCAATTCTTTCCATATTGACTTATGCACGAAATCTTGAGGCTAAAGCATGTATAAAAAGATTGATTAGGTTAAGTTAGATATTTTTCATATATTTAAATGATTTAAATGAATTAATATTAATAAAAATTCAAATAAATAAATAAAAAATGAGAAAATACTTCCCTTTGGGCCAAGTGGTCGTGCACATGCTTGGAATGATGAATCATGGAAGAAAAATGGGCCCATTAGCAATTTTAGGTCATTTGAATCAATGTTGACTTTTCAAAATATCCAAAAATTTCCCAGCTTCCACAAGGCATAACTTGCTCAATTTTTAAGCTTTTCTCATGTTCTTGGACATTTTGGAAAGGTCTTTGAGTCCTCTAACCAATGCCTTTGGTCCCATGTCATTTTGATTTACCAATCTCAAGTTATGGCCTTTGACTTAAAGTCCCTTTTTGTTGACTTTTGAAAATGACCTATAATGTTGAAATTGATAACTTTTTGTGAGAGCATTTCTTGGACTTGAAGTATGAAGATGAGTTGTACGAAATGTCTTTCTCTTCAAAATGAGCTTTGGATGGAATTTTTCTGATAATCCATGTGAAAGTTATGCCCTGGTCAGTTTCAGTTGACTTTTTCAGCTGTCCAAATAAGGAAACTTTTGCATCTTGAAGATTTCTGAGCCAAATTTTGAGAATCATGATCAAGCATTGATCAAATGATGTTTGTGGCTTAAAAATGATATGTTGACCAAAAATTTGAACTTTTGACTGCCAAATGACCATTTTTCCCCTACAGCTGACTGTAGTGCAATTAGGGTTTTGACTGTGCAATTTTGTACTGAATGCCTTGAAACTTGATATGAGGATACTTGGCCATATTTGTAGGCATATGAGACTTGATTGGCCCCTTGAAAACTTCCTTTTCTTGACCAGACTCAAAACCCTAATCTTGACTGTATAGGAGACCTTTGCACTGTGCAACCCTTGGGGAATTTTGCAGCTTGACTTGGCAATTTCATGGAGAATATGGGAGGGCAAATTTTGGGGTACAACACCATGCATAGAATAACATCATACCTGCATACATCCTAACCCATTTCAAGGATCTCAAGGGCTTGTGATGCAGGTCATGATGAATCAAACATCTAGCAAGGGGCAAAGAGGATTTATTTTCCTCTAGCCAAAGTTGTCAGGGGCTATGACCCACTTGATATGGTGAGCTTTGACTCTTGAAGAAGATTCCCCTAGCCAAGGTTGTTTGGAAAGCAAAATAAGGTTGATGACTTGTGTCAGAGGCTATGACCCACTTGATATGGTGAGCCTTTGACCCTTGGAATAAAGACTCTCAACAAATATGAAGTTTCTTTCAATCAAGCTACCGGATCCAAATGCTAACAAATTTTCTTGTTTACCCCGCGAGGTCCTTGAAAACATTACATGCATGTCATACACATCATTGCATAACAGGTACCCTTGTTGCAGGTTACTTACCCTTCCCGCTGTTTATTTCAGCAATGGCTTTCCAACCAGACAACCAGGATCTTCTTGCTTAAGAGGCTCGGTTCGGGGAAATCCTCCTGAATTTATCTAAGGGGCAGGAGGAGCTAAGGACACTTCTCATGGGGACCTTTATCAGGAACAGTGCTGAGGATGAAAGGCTGAAACACCTATAAGCTGAGGTGGATGCATTGAAAGCCCAGATGCTGGGGCAGGGGACTGCCATTCAAGGGTTAGCTCAAAGACAAGAAGAGCTCGGAGTTCTCATCAACCAACTGCTTCAGAATAACCAACTGGGGCAAACGTCTAAGGGTAAAAAGCCAGTCATCGTTCGACCATCTTTGAGACAAAGAGGCAAGGAGAAAGCTCCTCATATGGCTTCAGTATCACCAATTCAGTATCAACCTCACCAGCTTCAGCCAGACGAGCCCAAAAGGAAATTCACCAAGCTCAACGTGTCGCTACCTCAAGCCTTACAACAACTGCTGAGGTTGAACTTGGTAACTCTAAAGGATCCTCCTAAGAATCCCAACAGGACACCTTCAAGGTATAACCCCAACGCTCACTGCGCTTATCATTCTGACAGCCCGGGGCATGCTACAGAGGATTGTTGGACTTTGAAGAATAAAATCCAGGACCTGATTGAGGAAGGAGCTGTGGAATTCACCCAAGATGGCCAGGCTGAGTGCTCCTACCATCCCTACAGGAGGCACCATTTGAAGTAACAAGCCCTGAGATGAGAAGACTTTTGTTCGTTAGGATTTTCAAGTTGTAATTTCCTTCTGTTCAAACATTTACTCATGATTAAACATTGTTATTTCATTAATGCATCGCATATGTCTGTTCTTAAACAATATATTCGTATTCACTAAATGCAAATTATTTTCATATTTTTTCGGATGTCAACTCTTGATCTAAAATTCTAAGCCTCTTGAGGGAGGATGACGAAAACGATACCACGATCCTTACAGTATGCTTTTGAACAGACCCCGCTGATGAGGCACAGGCATTGTTTCAATCCCTAAACACTGGAGTTATAAGGATGATAATCCCTCTTCAACCCATCTGAGCCAAAGAAGTAGGAGTTTTTCTTTTCGAAATTTAAAACCCTTAATCATAACCTGGGGCAGGGTAGTCTCTCAGTTGATCCAAGTGCATAACGAATGGCACCAAAAAGGTCCTTACAAAACGAAAGACAATGATGATTCCGAACAATCACAAAGATAGGCAGTCATTATAAAAAAGAAAAAAACCCATTAAGTCAAAACCTGTGAAGGAGACTTACAAAACTGGGGCATCCCGCTGACTGTAATTCCAAAAAAAGGAAACAGTTCAGGCAAAACAAAAATAGGGATAATAAAATCAAGGAAAAAAGAGGTTCTACAAACCCTCAACAAAAAGGAATGACTGTCTATTCAAAATAAATCATCAACATCCGAATCATCACCGGAAAATCAGAGCAAAAACTCAAACAAGGTCTAACGTATGATCAACTGAGTTTAGGTTTGGAGAACATCACGAAGAGCGGGTGGGTACAAATAAAATTTGAGCCTTTATCCTTTGTTTCTTAAAACGTGAACCAGGCCACGTTATAACCCTTAAAAGTCCTAGCTGAAGCATGGGTTAGTTCGAAAGCATACTGTTACGAAAGGTATCCTGACTCCTGAAGGCCTACGGTAAATACGGAGTTGACATCACGTTTTACAAACATTCATTTATTTTATGAAAAAGAATGCATTTTCAAAATCTTCAAGATAGACATAGGCTTTGCATTTTTAACATAACTTTGTTTGCATAGGACTTTTTGTTTGAACAACAGGAAAATTCGCACGATGAATACCTAGTGAACAAAAGCATTTCCAAACAAGGGGCAAATATGATCATGGTCCATTATCTGGGGCAATCCAATCAAGATTCGGAGAATCTCTCAAAAGTCAAATAGCCTGGGGCAAATCTCCGCCTGAGCCGCTTGGGGCATCCCAACAACGAATCTTGCCTGATCAAACATCTTCTGGTGGCATGGCAAAACACTTCTAACAGGGGCAACTCCCTACATTCTGAAAGCATGGACATAGTCGAAAAAAATACTACGCATAATCAAAGACCCGCTAGGTTGACATACCTAAGCAAAAATAAGGGCTTCCCGGCGAACCAAAAGGGTTCGGGCAAAATAAGGGATGAAATGAAAAAATCTGTACACCCGGCAAGTCGAAAACCTGAAAAGGCGGCTTGGGCAAAAATGGGTATCCCGGTGGACTGAAAACCCGAAAAGGCAGTCCAGGCAAAAGTTAGGGATCAAAGCATACGACTATGTCCTGTCCTCTTGTCACCTGCCTATCAGAAGAAGAGTTTGTCCATCAACAAGCTATCAGCACCTCTTAGGTCTTCCTCCCCCACCTCAGAAACAGGGGCAATAAGGAGTTGTCTAAAAGCAATCTAATTGTTCTGTCCTCCAGGGTACCAAGGTAGGTTCAGCTAAAGAACATAACCAGGCATATTAATTCCCCAGAGAGTAAGTCAGCAGTCAATGCATTCTTCTCCAAGCAGAGTTATCAAATCTCAAGGAAGTTGAGTATCCTCCAGTAGATATCAATATTCCCCAGCAGCATGTATATCCTTAACAAGCATCCCCGGCAGTCTTGGTCTAAAGATTGTTCCCCGGCGGCATATCAACATTCAAAGGAATCATTCCCCCGCAGTTCAAAACTTCCCCAGAAGAGTCCAATCCAGTTCCCCAGGAAAGATGGAATTTATCTCCCCAAGCAGTAAGCTTATCCCCAGTAGATTCTGGAAGCTTATCCCTCGCAAGACACGAACGCGTCGTCCGGCTTTATTTAAAGAGTTATTTCCTTAACAGGATATAACTGGGTTATCCTCAGCCAAAAGCCATGGAAAGATCGTCGTCGACGAAATCTTCTTATCCCCAGCGAAGTCTATCAACACTTCCAACACAGCAAAGATATCCTCAGCAAGTTGTTATCAACAATTCAGCAAAGTATCTCTCTCCCCACAGAGTATCACTCCCCAGCATGGTCGCTAGAGTATTTTTCTCCCCGCAGAATCTTCCAATTGCCAAGTTTATTCCTCAACGGAGTTATCTTCTCCTACCGGTGTTCTTGCAACTATCATCCCCAGCGGAAGCAAAAACTTATTCTTCAACATTAGCCCAGGATATGACTTCCCGACACCCGTCAAGGATCTACTTTCCTAGACGAAAACATACATTCCTAAACATCACATACATCATTATAGCATGCATATACGCATCATATCTTACAAATCTCATTTATGTTGAGAACATCATTGCATGGTCCATATCATGCATTGCATATGACTGACCTTTACCTTTCAGGAAAGATGCAGTTAAATTCTCAATCATATTTCAAGACCTAGACTGGTCCAGTTAATCAACTCCAAAGATTTATTATCCAGTCCAAGGCCTTTTCTAGTCCAGCTAAATCGACCCCAAAAAGATTTTTCTGATGAAGACTCAGTAGAAGTTATCAGGTTATAATTTCCTATGGTTCCCTCCCCGACGGTGCGTGAGGTGATAAGTCCTTTCAGGTTATAATTTCCTTTGGTCCTCTCCCCAACGGTGCGTGAGATGTAATTCCCTTTCAGGTTATAATTTCCTTTGGTCCTCTCCCCGACGGTGCGTGAGATGTAATTCCCTTTCAGGTTATAATTTCCTTTGGTCCTCTCCCCGACGGTGCGTGAGATGTAATTCCCTTTCAGGTTATAATTTCCTTTGGTCCTCTCCCCGATGGTTCGTGAGATGTAATTCCCTTTCAGGTTATAATTTCCTTTGGTCCTCTCCCCGACGGTGCGTGAGATGTAATTCCCTTTCAGGTTATAATTTCCTTTGGTCCTCTCCCCGACGGTGCGTGAGATGTAATTCCCTTTCAGGTTATAATTTCCTTTGGTCCTCTCCCCGACGGTGCGTGAGATGTAATTCCCTTTCAGGTTATAATTTCCTTTGGTCCTCTCCCCGACGGTGCGTGAGATGTAATTCCCTTTCAGGTTATAATTTCCTTTGGTCCTCTCCCCGACGGTGCGTGAGATGTAATTCCCTTTTTAGGTTATAATTTCCTTTGGTCCTCTCCCCGACGGTGCGTGAGATGTAATTCCCTTTCAGGTTATAATTTCCTTTGGTCCTCTCCCCGACGGTGCGTGAGATGTAATTCCCTTTCAGGTTATAATTTCCTTTGGTCCTCTCCCCGATGGTGCGTGAGATGTAATTCCCTTTCAGGTTATAATTTCCTTTGGTCCTCTCCCCGACGGTGCATGGGATGTAATTCCCTTTCAGATTATAATTTCCTTTGCTTTTCTTCCCGATACTGCGAAGAGGGTAATTCCCACCCAGATTTTCTCAACGAGCGTGGTTGAAGTTAAAGTCACCCAAGGTTCTCTTACCGTTCATGCTAAGGTAGTAACCATCCCTGGTTCATTCATCATCTTGTGAAGCTCCAGACTCAGCTCCTGTAACCATTCAGGACACATCTATATCAAGCATCTGAAAACTGGCTCCTGCAACATGTCAGGTACTCATTTTTCTTTTGCAGGTACGCAAGTTCTCGCTAAGGAATCTCTTATGCGATCAACATCCATATGGCATCTATAAGCCCATCATCCTATTCACCAATCTTCGAATGGCATCTATAAGCCCATTTCCATCACTGCTACTATGTGAGCGCAAATTTCTGGGCACTTTAGTGTTCAATCATCTTCCACCCTCGGATTACGAAAGGCACGTCAGCCAATCTGCATCCTCAGGTCTAAGAAGATTGAACAGGGGCAACTGTTGTACCCCAAAATTTGCCCTCCCATATTCTTCAAAGATTTGCCAAGTCAAGCTTCAAAGTTCCCCAAGGGTTGCACAGTGCAAAGGTCTCTTATACAGTCAAAATTAGGGTTTGTATTCTGATCAAGAAAATGAAATTTCCAAAGGTCCAATCAAGTCTCACATTCCTACAAATATGGTCAAGCATCCTCATATCAAGTTTCAAGGCTTTCAGCATAAAATTGCACAGTCAAAACCCTAATTGCACTACAGTCAGCTGTAGGGGCAAAATGGTCATTTGGCAGTCAAAAGTTCAAATTTTTGATCAACATCTCATTTTGAAGCCACAAACATCAGTTGATCAATGTTTGATCATGATTCTCAAAGCTTGGCTCGAAAATCATCAAGATGCAAAAGTTTCCCTATTTGGACAGTTGAAAAAGTCAACTGTAAATTGACCAGGGTATAACTTTCACATGGATTATCAGAAAAATTCCATCCAAAGCTCATTTTGAAGAGAAAGACATTTCCTACAACTCATCTTCATACTTCAAGTCCAAGAAATGCTCTCACAAAAAGTTATCAATTTCAACATTATAGGTCATTTTCAAAAGTCAACAAAAAGAGACTTTAAGTCAAAGGCCATAACTTGAGATTGGTAAATCCAAATGACATGGGACCAAAGACATTGGTTAGAGGACTCAAAGACCTTTCCAAAATGTCCAAGAACATGAGCAAAGCTTAAAAATTGAGCAAGTTATGCCTTGTGGAAGTTGGGAAAGTTTTGGATATTTTGAAAAGTCAACATTGATTCAAATGACCTAAAATTGCTAATGGGCCCATTTTTCTTCCATAATTCATCATCCATGGCATGTGCACGACCACTTGGCCCAAAGGGAAGTATTTCTTCATTTTTTATTTATTTATTTGAATTTTTATTTATAATAATTCATTTAAATCAAATTAAATACATGGAAAATATTTAACCTAACTTTTTCAATCTTTTTTGCATGAAATCTACTCAATAATTCGTGCATGATTCAATATGGAAAGATTTGAATTGATTGGATCATGATTTGTACAAAAGCACATGGAAAATATTTGAAAAATAATGCTTGGAAATCAAATCTCAAAAATCATGAATACAAGAGATTTTGATCAAATTTGTTGACCTAATCTATTCATACATAAGCATAGAACGAAAACCTAATGCCTTGGACCATAAAGCTGCGCTAGAAACCATTCATCAAACTTGATTTTTTTTGCAAGAAACTCAATTCCGAAAACCACATTCTAGGGCGATTCAAGGCACGATTTTTGTTTCATTAGCTTGCTGAAGGTTCACTGAACGATTCCCAATCAAAAACATCAAACATAACCTCTTGAATCGTTGTATAGAAGCTAACCTTTCTCACTTTTTTTTTCATAATCGTGCATTCCAATTCATGCGCATTTAGCTTTTTTTAATGTTTGATTCATGTTCCTTGTATGATTCTAAAGCTAACCATGTGATTTGATTGAATTATTATGCATTGTATACGATTATGCCATTGTCAATTTCTAGGGTTTACAGGACTTTGGATTAGGGGTTTTTGAATGAGGAAAAATTGGCCTTCAAGACCACCACCATCCAAATCAGGGCGTTCAGACGATTATAAGGCTACCCTCGCGCCTAATTTATAGAGCCCCTGGGGCTAGTCGCTATTTTTCCAAAACCGGCCTAGGGGAACGCTAACAAAACCGCTGCCTTTGTCCTTTGTATTCCAGAAAAATAAAATACAACGAAGAAGATGAACTCGTGGCAAGAGATGGTTGGCCTGTTTGAAAGTTCGCGCGCAGAGGCCCCACTAACGCTTGTTTTATTTATTATATTTGTTGTTTATTATATATTAACATGCGTAAACTGGTTCAGCTAGCAAGGCGTAGTGGTGGCAAAGCACATGACCTGGGTTCGAGCCCCAGGTATTCATACTTTCAATATATTTTTTCAACCCATATTCACATGCAGCTTCAGTGTAAACGCACATCATGCACCTCCATAATCAAGCCCTCCATGCGTCCAAGGGCATCAGATCAAAGGCCCAGATCCAAGGAATATGATGAACCATGGTCAACACTGATACACCTTAGTGCCAAAGTCAACGAGGCTTAAGGAATTGGGCCCTAAAGTGCTGGGCTTCACCTCCAAAATCAGGGGCAGACCCCCTAGGTTTGCAAGTCTTTATTTTTTATTTATTTTCTATTTTCTTTCTAATTGTTGTTTTATTTAATTAATTAATTATTTCCATAAAAACACAAAAAACATAAAAATCAGAAAAAGAGAAAAAAAAAACAATAAATATTTTATTTTTAGTATTTTCATAAATAAATGCATATAATTAAATTTAGTGTAAATTATGTTTTAATTTTAATACTTTTAATAAAAATCTAAAAAATGTAGAATTAGGGTTTAATTAATAATTTTTCATCCTTTTTACTTTTCTTTCATAAATAATTAAATAATTAGATATTTATTTTTATAATTAAATTGCATATAAAAATTAGGGTTAAATTAGGTTAAAATTTAATATTTTCTTAATAAATTAAAAGCCACTAGAGTTAGGGTTTGCATCTTATTTTAATTAATTTTTTTTTCATTAAAATCCTCCAAAATACTAAAAATACCAAAAAAACATCTCCTTTCTTTTAATTAATTTCATCGTTTAATTTTAATTTTGCAAAAAGGGTCCAACGCCCTCGT
The DNA here is from genome assembly GCA_948472305.1 of Vicia faba. Taxonomy (NCBI): domain Eukaryota; kingdom Viridiplantae; phylum Streptophyta; class Magnoliopsida; order Fabales; family Fabaceae; genus Vicia; species Vicia faba. Next base: position 151,228,376 of record OX451740.1, read on the forward strand.
TTCGATTTAATTCTTATTCGCATATTTATTTTATTTCTTTATAATTTTTATGTATCTCTCCCGAAGCCTTGTAATTAACTGTCTCGCATTTTTCTTTACTTTCATTATTTTTATGTCAAATCGGGTCCTGGTTTAATTTTGGCGATGTGGACCCGCGCCATTTGTAATAGCTTAGAATTTACTTTTCTCGCAACTTTTTTTTAACTGTTAATCAAAGGCATGAAAGAATGTATGGACAAAAATAAAAACAAGCGTAGAACACCAATAACATGACAAGATAAATGCAAATGAAAACGACACACAAATCGCACACACCACCCCTAGGGTACGCCTCACTGTTGCCTTGCCTCGAAAGGTGATCGTCGAGTAGAGGATGTCTTAGTAAGTCCTCATGATCCGGGAACCTGGCATGAGGGTAGCTTCTAAGGTGTCTTCCCATTGCTCTGGTGATCACCACGCCCCAAACCTCGAATTGACCCGAACACCTCCAACGGTGGTGCTACCTACCTCTCAATGGTGGGATGGCACTACTTTAAAGGACATTTACACAGACGAATTCCTTAGGGTAGGTAGACGACTCTAGATACTTTCTCTAAATTTCAAAACAAATCAAAATACTTTTCACACCGACACCTTTTCAAAAAGCTTTCGAAAGCAATTTTTCAAACACTCTTGAGGACCGATACAAGAGTCGAACTGGAATTTTCAAAGAAAATTTTTAAAACCCACAGTTGAAAAGCAAACAAACCATTTTTGAAAACACAAGTGAGCAAGTATCTAAGAGCCCATGGATAACCATGGATAGAAAGGGTGCTAACACCTTCCCTTTCTATAACCTACCTCCCGAACCGAGAGCAATCTCTATAAGGAATTTTTCTGTGCTTTTGTCCTTTCCATTTGGAGAAAATAAAAGACGGTGGCGACTCTTGCTTCCGCGACATTTCGCGAACCAGCGTTAAACAGCCAGTTCCAGATCCACCGATCACACATAGTAATACTGAGAGGCCTCAAGCGAAGGTTGGATGAAACCAGGAAGCGATGGATCGAGGAGCTACACAGTGTGCTCTGAGGATACCGAACGACTGCCCATTCGTCCACCGGGGAGACTCCGTTCTGACTAGACTACAGGATAAAGGTCGTCATTCCTGTGGAGATCGAGGAACCTTACAAGCAAACCGAGGCGCCTACTAACAAGGAGATGAGTGACGTCTCCCTCCGTGAAGAGCTGGATGTGGTGGAAGAAATCAGAACAGGAGCGACCCTATGAGAGGCCTCGGTCAAATAAAAAATAGCCATGTGTGATACGGTGGGAGAACTGACTAGTGTTTTGCGTTCGTATTCGCACTTGTGCGGTTGAGCAAGAGTCGCCACCGACTTTTTATTTTATCCTAAAGGAAAGGTTAAAAAAGCACAGCAAAAACCTTTTGAGATTTTTCTTGGGTTCGGGGAGTAGATTATAGAAGGGGAAGGTATTAGCACCCCTTCTATCCATGGTTATCCATGGGCTCTTAGGTACTTGCTTAGATCAACTTGCCTTGGTTTTCAATTGTTTGGAATGGTGCTTTGTGTGTGGCTTTGAAAATGTTTTGAAAAGATGCCTTGTATTAGGCTAACCTTGTAACAATTCTTTACTCGAATGTTTTACAAAAGGTGTTTTATCTTTTAAAAGATGTTTCAAGGGTTTGAAAAGTTGATTTTTGAAAGTGTTTGTGAAGTGGGTTTTGAAATTAGGCAAGTGTTTTCTTGGAAAGTTGGCAAGTACTTAAGAGTTTATCAACCCTAAAGTTTTCTCAAAGACTTTTGTCATGTTTTAAACCTTTCGACAATTTTGTTCCACCATTGCATTTGGTGGACAATCTTGTCTTAGGAGATGTAAGGGACAGGCGCGGGTCGTCGTTTAGACCATAATTGCAATATTGTTAAATGTCTTTGGGCAATTTTCTTTAAGGGACTTGATCATTTGTTTTTGTTTGTTTTGAAAAGTTTTATCGAGGGACTATGATCATTCAAATTGTTTGCTTTGCCCAAAGAAGTTCAACATACAATATGGCCCATTTTTGAAAGGCAACAAGTGGAATACCCTAGGGGTGCAAGTGTGACATGTGTTGTTTATTTTCATGCTCATTTATCTTGTATTAGGTCCAACTATTTTGTTCATTTTTATTCGCATACAAAACCCTAATTCTAGCATAGTATGTTAAAAAGCGATAAAAGTGCGAAATTTAAATTCCTACGCTATTACATCACAATAATATAGGGAGGGGGGTACAATGTTTCAAATGGGGGTTATTTGGACAAGAATTTAAATCTAAGCTATTACATCATTTTGAATATTTGCAAGGTAATTTAATTGCACAATTAAATAGAAATGAGATAAATATGCAAAATGCTAAAAGAAAGTTTTTATATGTATGAGAAAAGTATTGTTTATGTAAAATAAAATAAGAAAATAAAAATGTATTATTTTTGGAGTGTTTTCATACTTAGGGCAAAAACCCTAATTTTAATCAAAATGAATATTAATTAATTAATTCATATAATATTTATTATTTACATACAAAAATAAAATAAAATATAGTATATTTATAAAAAAGGGTATTTTTTAGTATTAAATATTAAAAAAATAAAATATGTACATTTTTGGTATTTTTACTCTAAGTATATTAATATATATATATATATATATATGTATATTTATATTATTTTAAATATGTACTATATATATAAATAATGATAATAATTAATTTTTTAGAAAATAGTATTTTTTATATGAAATATTTTCAGAGGGTAATATAAAATAAAAATAAAAATAGAAGTATTTTTTACATATTTTTCTATTTTATTCTAAGTAATAATATATATCTATTTATATACAAATCAAAAGAAAATCAAATAAAAACCAAATAAAATCAAAAAAAGATGAGAAAAATATTTTCAAAATTTTAATATGTTGAGAAAAAAATAAATGAGTCAAATAAAAAAAGAAAAGGTCAAAAATGTTAAAAAATGAAGCGAATGGGCTCAGGAGTGTGAAACAGAAAAAATGGTGTGGATAGCAAAATAATACAGGCCCAGCCCAATCCACTTCTTCTTCAACCTTTGGCCAAAACGCGCGCCTTGTTACAGAGATTCAAACATCCTGATTCTTTGAGATTTTGCACAAACTTTCAACACAAAACATGTCAAGCATTGAATCACGATTCCAAATATATAAAAAACTCATCCTAACTCTCAGAAATGAGAGAGAATTTTATCAATCCCAAATCTTGACCTAAACTTTCTGCCATTTTCAAAGCTTAAATTCTCTCAACTCAGGCAAAAGAAATGAAATGTAAAGATATGTACATGCTCAGGGCTATGAGTAGAACCTTGTTTCTTCACAAACTTAAGACTAGAGATGCATAATAAGAGAGATACGAGTTCAAAGTTTTACCTATTCAGTTGAACTTCTATCTGGAGAATGAGGAACTTTCAGTGCAAGGTGATGATTGGAGAAGCTTCCTTGAGGTCCAGGGATGCTATTCCAATGTTTACTTTGTCTTGAAAGCTTCTGAATCAAGCTATAGAACTTCACCTGTAAGTAAAAAATGTGAAAATGGTGGAGGTGGTTAGAGCAATTACAGATCGTGCCTTAGCTTCTGGATAGCTTGCATAGGTTGTAAGTAAGGTAGAGGAACAAGTTTGGGCCAGAAAGCTTGAAGGGATTGAGAGATGGCACTCAATCTGCAGGGCTTGCTCTGTTTGAGCAGTTTGATGGTGTTTCTGAGATGGAGAGTGTTTGAGAGGCAAATGGCTCGTGTCAGAGCTTGGTTATGATGTCTTGAGTATGTTTGATAAGTTTGTTCTTGTGTGTCTAAGCTGAGATGGAAGTTGTTATAAGTTATGGGACTTTCTTCACACTTAAGCAACAAAATGCAACTTGGCTTTCTAGGCATGTAGGGGGCCTCCTAATGTGCTGCATAATCCCTCATTGATCAGAGTGTTATGCTCATAATCTTATGCTAGAGAGATTTGATCTGTACCTCTTTGATTTACCAATTGACATAAAGCAAGCTTTTGCAAAAATGGAAAGTTCACTTTATCTAGTTTAGGGTTAGTTCATCATGTAATGTCCAAATGCTTAGAATAACAACTTGGCACATTAGTTTTGCATTTAATTCTTGAGTGTAACTTGGTTTAAGGACGTGTAATCTAGCCTAAAGCAAGCTGAGTTCAAATTGCAAGATTATGAACATGTTTTGGTTAAGAACAAAAAGTGAATTTTTGCCAACTTGTGAAATTCGAATCTCTCAAGTTATGAGGTTGTTTGATGAGTTCTTGGACATTTTGGAAAGCTTGGAATGTGTACTTCAATCCATCTTTGAAATGCAAATTGAAATTCCAAGTGGAAGGGTATGAAAAATGGCCTTGAAGTGGGGTAGAGAACCTTGTCAAAATAGGTTAAAATTTCACTAAGTTAAAAATGGTTTAGGGCCCTTATTCAAAAAATTGTAACTTGAGATACAAGCTTCAAATGAGAAAACTTTGTGAATCAAAGTTGTAGATTATGCAACAAGCTACAACTTTCATGTTTTGACTTTTGTTTGAATCCAAATGGATCTTGGTGAAAAGGTGGGGCAAAGTTGGGGAAAAATTAGGGTTTTTCATAACTTAGAAAAATTCTAAGTTATGAAAAATTCCATTTTTTAACCCTAATTTGCAATTTGGGATTTCTTGGTGAACAAGTTTCATGATTTGGCATATTTTGATGAAAAATGAATCTTGACTCTTGATTTTGACCAAAAAGTCAAAGTTTGACTTTTCAGTATACAGTCAAAATTGATCAATTGACTGAGAAATTCAACTGTCAATCTTGTGTACTTGGGATCTTTTGAGTTTGTTGAGCATGTCAAGATGATTCCATGGGGTCCTTGAGTCCATATGTGAGCTTGGTTTGCCATTGGCTAGGTCAAACAGTCAAAAATTGCCTTTGTGCAGTCAAAACCCTAAAAATGACCATTTTGCCCTTTTGGTGATCTGATCAAATTTCTTATGGAATTGTGGTCCAAACTTGATCAAATGATTCCTAGGAGTTCATAATGTTGATGTGGATCAAATTTCATGAGATTTGACTGTCAATTGGCCACAGTTGACTTTTTCCCCAATACAGTTGATTTCTAGGTCAACTGTCCAATTGACTGGGCAAAACTTGGAATCAAGACTTGAAACTTGGTATGGATAAACTTGGGAGGCCAATATGAAGCAAGAAAGTCATCTTGGGCACTTTAGGTCAAAACATCTTTGTGCAAACACAAACCCTAATTTGGGTTAGCAGTGCAAGGAGGAGTCTTGAGCAGATGAAACCCTCACTGGATCTTGAGCTTCAAGAGCTTTGTGATGGGAAATGTTGAGAAAAAGGGAGGGAAAATTTTGGGGTACAACAGTTGCCCCTGTTCAATCTTCTTGAATCCGAAAGTTAGATTGGCAGGCTTGCCTTTCGTGACTCGAGGGTAAAAGGAGATTGGACACTAGAGTGCCCGGAAATTTGCACTCATCAAAGCACAGGATGCATGAATGGGCTTAGAGATGCCATTTGGAGATGGGCTTAATGATGCCATCGGGAGTAGTGACAGAAACTTGTCGGGGATGGGCTTAAAGATGCCATTTGGAAAAGAGTACCAGAAGGGTTTCCAGGCTTTGGACCATCTCTGAACTGGGGGTCTGAACAAGCAATAGATTGACATTCGTTGTTGGGAGGAACCTGTAAGCTGTTTTCAGAAAGTTGCATCTGAACAAGTTGATAGATTAACATCCGTTACTTGGGAAGAATCCATGAACTGTTTTCAGAAGTCTTGAGAAGAATCTGAACAAGTGATAGGTTAACATCCGTTTACTTGGAGAACCCGTGAACTATTTTCAGAAATCTTGAAGTTGAATAAGCAATAGAGCAGCATCCGTTGTTGGGAAGCTTCCGTAAACTGTCTTCAAAAAGTTGCATCTGAACAAGTTGATAGATTAACATCCGTTACTTGGGAAGAATCCATGAACTGTTTTCAGAAGTCTTGAGAAGAATCTGAACAAGTGATAGGTTAACATCCGTTTACTTGGAGAACCCGTGAACTGTTTTCAGAAATCTTGGGACTGAATCAGCAATAGAGCCGCGTCCGTTGTTGGGAAGCGTCCGTAAACTAAATTCAAAGGTGCATCTGAACAAGCTGATAGATTAACATCCGTTGTTGGGAAGAATCCATGAACTGTTTTCAGAAGTCTTGAGAAGAATCTGAACAAGTGATAGGTTAACATCCGTTTACTTGGAGAACCCGTGAACTATTTTCAGAAATCTTGAGATTGAATCAGCAATAGAGCCGCGTCCGTTGTTGGGAAGCGTCCGTAAACTAAATTCAAAGGTGCATCTGAACAAGCTGATAGATTAACATCCGTTGTTGGGAAGAATCCATGAACTGTTTTCAGAAGTCTTGAGAAGAATCTGAACAAGTGATAGGTTAACATCCGTTTACTTGGAGAACCCGTGAACTGTTTTCAGAAATCTTGAGATTTGAATGATTTTAGTCTGTCGACTGATCTTACCTGAAAAGGCAAAGAGTTAGTTGTATGCAATGCTATGATGCATGATACAATGTATATTATGTGTTATGAATGTAAATGGATGTGCATGTAAGCTGGAGAGTTGTCCTGCACAGGATAGATGAATCCGGGATAGCGGAAGATAGAAGTATCCTGACTGCTGCCGGGGAAAATAAATCCTTGGTCGTTGCTGGGGAACATGGAGCTTGGGTTGTATACCAATCTTCTGGGGAATTCCTGAAGTCTTCTACTGGGGAGTACCAAACTAGTAGACTTAATGCTGGGGAGGTAAGATTGAGAGTCTTCAGCCTGGAGAGAAGGATCTCTGGAGATTTCACTGGGGAACTCAAGATTTTTCTTACTAAAACTCTGTGGGGAGAAGGTTTAAAAGTCTGACTCCGCCGAGGATAGGTTTGAGGTTTTAGATCTGCCGGGGATACTGAAACTCAAACTCTGAGGGGAAATGAGCCCTGGAAGATTCTCTGGCTGGGGATTTGCAAAGGTAAACTCCTCTGGGGATTACATTGATAAGTTATGGTTGGGGAACTTGATGAACTCCGCTGGGGATAGGAAGAATTTCGGCGAGCACGATCTTCCGTGGTTGTTAGCTGAGGATAACCCAGTTATAAACCTTTGTTGAGGAATAACTTTGAATAAAACCTCGGGAGAGACGTCCGTACTCTGCAGGGAAATGTCCTCCGGAACCTTACTGGGGATAAGCTTCGATAATCTGCTGGAGATAAACCTCGGGGTTTGCTAGGGATATGGATTCCAAATCTCTTGGGGGCTTCCTTCGAAAGGGTGTCAAACTATCCCTCTGTACCTTCATCCTATCAGTAATCCTCCTTCTTAGGTTCATTTAGGAAATGATTACGTTTCAAATGCATATGCCTATTTAACAAAACATTGGACGTTTCTCAAAATAAAACAAATAGTGCAAGAAAAGAAAAAAAAAAGAAAAAAAAAGGAAAAAGGAAATGACACAAATTTTTGGGAAGAGTATTTGTGTTGATTTTCTTTGAGTATATTTGTACAAAGGAGACAAACATCCTAGTAAGAGGATCTTGTCGTAAGTATTGAAAAATTTATACAAAATAAAGATGGCTATGTGAAATAGTTCCATGGGATTCCATTCCGCTATAGCTTTCACAACTCTGAATACCTGTCCATTCAATGCTTCGTTTGACGATGGCTGGATTGATCAGAAACCTGGAATCGGTTGATGAAGAGATTGTCTTTGAAGTGATCCGACGAGACATAGTCATACGCTTTAATTCCCTAACTTTTGCCTGAATCGCCCTTTCGGGTTTTCGATCCACCGGGAAACCCCTTTTTTCCCAAGCCGCCCTTTCGGGTTTTCGACTTGCCGGGTGCACATATTTTTTTTATTTTTATCCCTAATTTTTGCCTGAACCGCCCTTTCGGGTTTTCGGTTCACCGGGATGCCCATTTTTGCCCAAGCCACCCTTTCAGGTTTTCGACTTGTCGGGTTATCTTATGCGTAGTATCTTTTGACTATGTCTGTGTTCGCAGGGTGCGGCAGATCGTCGCCGTCCATGGTGGTCAGGATCATTGCACCACCAGAAAATATGCTCTTGATCACAAATGGTCCTTCATATGTAGGAGTCCATTTTCCCCTGGGATCACTTTGCGGCAAGATAATCCGCTTGACTACTAGATCTCCGACTTGATATACTTGACGTCTGACTCTCTTATTGAAGGCCTTGATCATCCGTTTTTGATACGTCTGACCATGGCATATAGCAGCAAGTCGCTTTTCGTCGATCAGATTGAGTTGATCAAGTCGGGTCTGCATCCAATCGTCTTCATTCAAACCCGCATCCTTCATAATCCTTAGAGAAGGAATCTGAACTTCCATAGGTAGGACAGCTTCCATGCCATAAACCAAAGAAAATGGGGTTGCCCCAGTTGAAGTACGCGCCGTCGTACGGTATCCATGCAGCGCAAACGGTAACATCTCATGCCAGTCTTTGTAAGTGACTGTCATTTTCTGAATAATCTTCTTAATGTTTTTGTTCGCAGCTTCAACAACACCATTCATCTTCGGCCGATAGGGAGACGAATTGTGATGATAAATCTTGAACTGTTCGCATAATGCAGTGATCATTCTGTTATTCAGATTTGTACCGTTGTCTGTGATGATCCGGTCCGGAACACCATACCGACATATGAGATTTTGTTTGATAAAGCGGGCAACCACATTTTTGGTAACAGAGGCGAAGGAAGCTGCTTCGACCCATTTAGTGAAGTAGTCAATGGCTACCAGGATGAAGCGATGTCCGTTGGAAGCCGTGGGCTTGATCTCCCCAATCATATCAATGCCCCACATTGCAAAGGGCCACGGAGCAGTCAGGACGTTGAGGGGAATCGGAGGAATATGAACTTTGTCAGCATAGACTTGACACTTGTGGCAAGCACGGGAATGTTGATGGCAATCAGCTTCCATGGTAGACCAGTAATAGCCTGCCCTTAGGATCTTCTTAGCCATTGTATGCCCGCTCAAGTGAGTGCCGAATGGTCCGCTGTGTATATCAGTCATGATCAACTCTGCTTCAGCTTTATCCACACATCGAAGTAACACACAATCATGGCTTCGTTTGTAAAGGATGCCGTTGCTCAGGAAGAACTTGGCAGCAAATTTCCTTAAGAACTTCCTGTCATTCACGGAAGCTCCTTCCGGATAGTCTTGGGTCTCGAGATACCTTTTGACTTCATGGAACCAAGGTTGTTCCATTACTTCTTCGGTATTAATCTCGTGATAGTGCGCGGGTTCATCCATTCGCTCGATGGTGATTTGGGGAGCCTCGTTATCCCAATTGAGTTTAAACATGTAGGACATTGTGGCCAGGGCATCTGCTAGCTGATTCTCTTCTCGCGGGAAATGCTCGAAGGTAATCTGTTCGAAGTGCGGCAACAACGTCAGGACATGTTCTTTGTATGGGATAAGATTAGGATGCTTGGTATCCCACTCTCCTTTGATCTGGCTGATGACCAAAGCCGAGTCCCCAAATACGATCAAAGATTTGATCCCCAAGTCTATAGCAGCCTTGAGACCAAAGATGTAAGCTTCATACTCAGCCATGTTGTTTGTGCAGCTGAAGCAAAGTCGGGCCGTGAAAGGAGTGTGGCATCCTTCCGGAGAAATGAGTACTGCGCCGATGCCGTTTCCAAGTGCGTTTGAAGCACCATCAAAGTACAGGGTCCATCGGGATCCCTTTTCGGGTCCGTCATACGGTCCGTCACCTTTAATGTTGTCCAAATTCATAATGTCCTCGTCCGGGAAGTCGAATCTCATGGGTTGATAGTCTTCGATAGCCTGATGAGCCAGATGGTCAGCTAATACACTCCCTTTTATAGCTTTTTGGGTGGTGTATTGGATGTCATACTCGGTCAAGATCATTTGCCATCTGGCTATCCTTCCAGATAAAGCGGGCTTTTCGAAGATATATTTGATGGGATCCATTTTGGAAATCAACAAGGTAGTATGAGTCAACATATACTGCCTTAGTCGGCGAGCAGCCCATACCAAAGCGCAGCAAGTTTTCTCGAGCAGTGAGTAGCGAGTCTCACAGTCGGTAAACTTTTTGCTAAGGTAATAAATAGCATGCTCTTTTCGACCAGACTCGTCATGCTGGCCCAAAACACACCCCATTGAGTTATCCAAGACGGTCAAATACATGATCAATGGTCTCCCTTCGACGGGTGGCATTAGAATAGGAGGTTCTAGCAAATACTCCTTGATTCTATCAAAAGCAGCTTGGCAATCGTCGTTCCATTCCACTACCTGATCTTTCTTCAAGAGTTTGAAAATTGGCTCACAGGTAGAGGTCAGATGTGAGATGAATCTGGCAATATAGTTCAAGCGCCCCAAGAATCCTCTAACCTCCTTTTCAGTACGGGGAGCCGGCATTTCTTGTATTGCTTTTACTTTTGCCGGATCGACTTCAATGCCTTTGTTGCTTACAATGAATCCCAGGAGTTTACCAGACCTAACTCCAAAAGTGCATTTGCTCGGATTCAGTCTGAGCTTGTATTCTTTCAATCTGGCAAACAGCTTTTCTAGATGTTCAAGGTGCTCTTCCTCTCTTTGTGACCGAGCTATCATATCGTCTACGTAAACTTCAATCTCATGATGTATCATGTCATGAAATAAAGCTACCATGGCGCGCTGATAAGTTGCCCCTGCGTTCTTCAACCTAAACGACATCACTTTGTAACAGAAAGTGCCCCACTGCGTGACAAAAGTTGTTTTCTCCATATCTTCGGGGGCCATTTTGATTTGATTATAGCCCGAAAGCCCATCCATGAAGGAAAACACTTTCTGTTGAGCTGTATTGTCGATCAAGATGTCAATATGAGGTAGCGGGAAATCATCTTTAGGGCTGGCCCTATTCAAATCCCGGTAATCCACACACATTCTGACTTTGCCATCTTTCTTCGGTACTGGCACGATGTTAGCGACCCATTGAGGATAGGACGTAACAGCAAGAAAGCCAGCATCGAACTGTTTCATTACTTCCGCTTTGATCTTCTCGGACATGTCAGGCCTCATTCGGCGAACTTTTTGCTTGATTGGTGGACAATCCTCTCTTGTGGGGAGACGGTGAACCACGATGTCTGTGTCTAGACCCGGCATGTCTTCGTAGGACCAAGCGAAGATTTCAACATACTCATTCAGCAACTGTACCAAGCGCTCCTTGACTTTTGGTTCCAGGTTGGCACCCACTTGCACTTCCTTCCGATTCTCTTCGGTTCCCAAGTTAACAGTTTCCAATGGTTCTTCATGTGGCAAGATGGCCCTTTCCTCTTGTTGCAGAAGTCTGGCTAGTTCCCCGGGTACTTCGCAACCTTCGTCATCCTCATACTCGGCTAGATTGACCAGATCTTCAGAGTTATTGTAAGATACAGCAGAATAGTCACCCATGGAATCCGGAGTGGATGGGTACCTGCATTGGTGAGTGTGGGTGTGTGTAAGGGATAGTCATCCTTAAACAAAAAATGCAAAAAGAAAAGAAAATGAGCATAAGCAGTTTATCAAATGAAAAACGTCCAATGAATCATTAAACATGGCATATGAATATGAAAAATAGTCAAAACCCTTACAAGTGGACCTGCATGCCCCGGGCAAGGCAGGAGGTGAAAAAGATAGTGTACGGATTGTTTGAAAGTAAAATATTACAGACCAAATAGGAAATGTTCGATAGATAAATTACTGAGGAATAAAAGTGATGGGGACAAAGTCCTTAGCCTCCCAATTGCTCAATCCTCCTCTGACAGTTGGATAAATCCACTCTTCAATGTTGCTTTCCTTGTCTTCATCTTCCAGGGCGTTGATTCTGTAAGGAGAAATTTTGACCGGCGCTCTTTCAATCTTTGACTGGCGCATAGCTTTTTGGCCAGCAGCTGTGAAACCTAACCCAAACTTATCAGTCTTATGCGGAAAATCGGGTAACTGCCCCCATGCTGAATTCTTCCCCTCTTTAACTGCAGCCCTTGCATCCTCCAGGGATGCCATCCTGGCCATCTGTCTTGGTGCCTCAGCTGCCAACTTAACCACTGCTACTTCAGGAAGAAATTCTTCGAAATGTTGAAACGGCGTCTCAATAAACTCTCCCTCAACCTCCACATACCGGAAGGAATTTAAATGGCTAATCATGTACTCTTCTTCGCCGTGAACAGTAATGATTTTTCCCTTTACAGGATACTTCAGCATTTGATGCAAGGAGGAGGTGACTGCCCCAGCATGGTGAATCCAAGGTCTACCCAGCAGGCAGGAGTATGATGGACGGATGTCCATCACATAGAAAGTGGATTTAAACACCTCGGTACCTATCTTGACAGGAATCTCAACTTCTCCATGGACCATCCTTTTCGACCCATCAAAAGCTCTGACGACAATATCACTAGGCTTCAATTCCAACCCTTCGCAATCTAGCCGGTCCAAGGCCTTTTTAGGCAAAACATTCAGCGATGAACCGGTATCAACCAAAACATGTGCAAGGGTGGTTCCGCGACACTCGATTGAAATATGCAACGCATCATTGTGGTTTCGGCCCTTCGGGGTTAGGTCGGCATCAGAAAAGCCTAATCCATTGTCCGCAGTCAGGCTAGCCACGCAATGTTGAAACTGATCTGCAGAGGTTTCCTGGGGCACATGAGCTGTCTTTAGAAACTTAATCAAAGCCTGAGCGTGCGCTTCTGAGCAAAGTAATAGTGCCAGCATGGAGATCTTTGAGGGGGTTTGCCCCAACTATTCCACCACATCGTAGTCACTTCTCTTGATTATCCTCAAAATCTCGTCTATTTCTTTCTTGGAAGCTTCTGGAATCCCCAAGGGTTGAGCCCTCGTCCTGACGGGCTCGTCTTGTACTCCCTTTCCTTTATCAGCAATGGTAGGAGAGACAACATTAGGAACAACAACCTCTTCGATCGAAGGAGTTCTAGCGGAGAGTTTTACTGGTGCGGGGATGACTTCTTTAGCTGATGAGGGTCCAGAGACTGCTCTTGGAGGAGCAATCTCTGGAGAAAATATCCTTCCGCTCCTGGTGATTTTGCTGGTGCCCGCAATGTTACTAATGCTGGCTTCTTCATCATCTGAATTTTCTTCAATTACTTCGATTTGCTTGATACCATGGTAGTAGATGTCACCACCATAGTTCCAAGGTATCGACTTCTCAGAAACATAGGGAACAGGCCCTGGCATTGTTATCTTTAACGGAATAGATCTTGCAGCTGGTGTAATCTTAACAGGCTTTTTGACAGCCTTGGAAAGATTGGCGTGAATGGTTATGATTGAGACATCTTCAGTATGAACTGGAACAGCAGAAACTTTTTCAAACAAAATTTGTCGACTATCCATAAGGCCTTGGATGCCTTTCTTCAGTAGCGGACAATCAAACGGCAGAGAGTAACAACAGTAGCAGTCCTCCTTACATCCCGGGAAGATCCCGGCCCTCAACAAGTTCAACTTAATGGATAACAGTGGAATAGTCAGATCACTGACATCAGCAACATACAAATCTTCTTCAATGGCATTGACATTTCGGCCGTGCTTCGGCATGGGTGCAGATATCACATTAGGCTTCTCTGGAGCGTCAAACTCTACCTCCTTAGCCTCTATCAGGTCTTGGATCTTATGCTTGAGTGCCCAACAATCATTGGTGTCGTGGCCAACACTGTCTGAATGGTAGGCACATTTGGCATTGGCATGATAATGCGGAGAGGACGTATTCACATTCTTTGGTGCCTCTTTGATGGTGGCAAGGTTCAACTTCAACAGATGGGGAAGCACTTGCGCTGGAGTCATATTGATACGGGTGAACTGCTGTGGTGGCCGTTCTACTCGTTGCTGATTTGGTCTGGACTGGTTATAACGAGGCTGCTCACTCGGAGTGTTTTGAATCATTACGGCCCCCACAGTTGGCCGACGCTCCACCTTCCCTGCTCTTCTCTGAGAATATACCATGGCTGTCTCCTTCTTAAAAGGTTTCTTCTCAACACTTGCAGCAACACCCTTCTGAATCTTTCCTGACTTGATGCCAGCCTCAATTCTTTCGCCTGTTAAGATCAAATCAGTAAACCCCGCGGAAGAGTTACCAATTAAATGATTGAAAAATGGCCCAGATAGGGTCCCAAGAAACATATCAACGAGCTCACGATCAGTTAAAGGAGGCTGCACTCTGCCAGCCAAATCCCTCCATTTTTGTGCATATTCTTTAAATCCCTCGCTTGTTCCTAGCGACATACCCTGAAGTTGGGTACGAGTAGGAGCAAGATCAGAATTGTACTGGTATTGTTTGTAGAAAGCGGTGGCCAAATCTTCCCAATTTCTGACGCTGGTTCCTTCTAGCTGATAAAACCACTCCAACTGAGCTCCAGAAAGACTGTCTTGAAAGAAATGAATCCAGAGATTTCTATCTGCCGTATAGGGTTGAATCTTTCTCACATAGGACCTGAGGTGCATTTTGGGACAGGACAACCCATCATACCTCACAAACACTGGCACCTTGAATTTTGGGGGAATTACAATCCCGGAAACCAAACCCAAGTCTTCAAAATCCAAGCCCGGTACTCTTTGCAATTCCATGGCGGCCAACCTGTCTTCTAGCCCCTTGTACTTATCATCAGCTGGAGGGTATTGCTGGTCAGAATAATCTTCCTCCTCTTCAACTTCTTCCTCTTCCGCATCAGACTCGGAAGGCACCACAACTTGATCTCTTTTACTAGTCCCTTCATCAGAAGTTGGAGGAAATTCAAGCACTCTCCGAGCTTCTCCGTTGAATCTTCTCCCCAAAGTGGCCACTCCAACCCTCTTCTTCTTCTTCTTCACTGGGTCCTTATTCTCCAGTTGAGTCTTGATATCCTCCTGACTCTTAGTCAAGGTCAACAGGAGTTGCTGGAACTGGGCATTCTGAGCCTGTAGGTCCTTGATTGTTTGCTCGAGATCCATCCTACTGAAATAAACAGCAGACAGATAAGGAAACCTGGAGTGAGACCTGCTTATGCACATGATGAATGATATGCTTATGTATGTAATGCATTCAAGGATTTAGAATATTCAAAATTGTTTCAGACAAAGAAGAACGCACGTCATATTAATAAGAAGAAAGTCGTTAGTACATAAATGCCCCATGGGCCAAATATTACAAAATAAACTTCTTAAGGCAGAAAGACATTGCGCATCCTCTTTGGTGCGATGTAGGTATTGAGGGCTTCTTGCTCTTGGAGTCGGCGGGTAAGCTCTAGAACCTTCTTCTCACTGGCGTAATAGCTAGCTTCAAAAGTGTTCCGTTCCTCCTTGAGCTGAATCCAACTTTTCTGCATTTCCTCCCACGATGTAGGCATGTCTGGATGCAGGATGGTGTAGGGAACCTCTCCTTCATTGACGGGCTCTTTAATCACTGGGAGTACATGAGGATAAGGCATCATTAGACTTTGGGCTCGGGCTCGTACCCACTTGAGATAAGGCTCAAGAGGGATGGAGTTCTTGTGTCCCAGAGTCTTGCTATCAACCTTGTTGAGCTTTCCCCAAGCTCTGATGAATCTTTGGCGAAGTCCTTGCGCATCGTTGTCGAAGTCAAAAACTAAGCTAGGAATCAACATATCATGAGGGCCATCCCTCCGTGCATATCCAAATTGCCTCAAAGCTAGGCAAGGGTTGTAGGTGATACCTCCTCTAATTCCAAGTAAAGGAACATTAGGAAATTCTCCGCAACGATCGACGATGATGACATTTTCTCTGGACCGAGAACACCAATGCACATCAGAATGAGTAAGAGTCATCAACCGTTGGGACAACCTTGTACCTTGATCATTCTTCAAGACAAATTGTGGAAGGTGCGAAATAAACCACCTTGCAAGGATAGGAGTACAGCACATGAGAACACCCCTCTTTCTCATTGTTCGTGTGTAAAATGAGTGAAGAATGTCCCCAAGCAATGTTGGTATCGGATTTCTGGACAAGAAGATTTTGACAGCGTTGACATCTACCAATTGGTCAGGATTTGGGAACAAGACCAACCCATGGATAAGGAGTGCCACAATCTCTTCGAAAGCTTGTAGGTCCAATGAATTCCAACATTCTTGTGCCTTCTCAAACAAGAATTTTGCTAAGAATCCCTTGACGCCGCTTCTGGTTTCCCAATGCCCCTTGATTTCTGATGGTTGTAGATGTAATGCTCGAGCAACATCTTCCAGCTTTGGTTCCTTTTCCGTACCGTTGAATGGTAGTTGATTAAGGATAGGGATTCTTAGGAGTTGAGAAAACTCCTCCAAAGTGGGCACCAGCTGATAATCAGGGAAAGTGAAGCAATGGTGAAGAGGGTCAAAGAACTGGAATAGCACCTTCATCAGGTCTTCTTCAATGTTGGTGTAGACTAGGCTGAGCAGTCTACCATGTCTTTCACTGAAGGATGAATTTTCCGGAATTCTTGAGGTGAGCTCCTTGAGTTGAGGAGAGATTCTCACAAGGTTGACTTGAATGGTATTTCTGCGAGGCATTTCCATGACCTACAAAATAAGAACAATGATGAAGATCCAAACCCTTGAAATGGTTAGTAAATGCATATGATGCTTCATGATGTTTATGATGTATGCACAAGACATATGTACAAGCAAATCACACAAAACCCTAGTTTCAGGCTTGCATGGGGTTTCATAGGTAAGTACCCTCTTGAGTGTAGTTGGCTTAAAAACCTGTCCTATAAATAGTAACCGGGTTCTAAGGAGCTCAATATCACTGGATTGTTTTCATTGTTCATTGTTTTGGTTTAGCCACTTAACTAGCGACCAAAATATTCCAAGAAAACAACCCTCAATGAGTGTAGTATCGAGTATCTACCAACTTCGGACTGCACCAAAGCCGGTCATCTCACTACCCCTAATAAAAGGCCAAGATGGTCAAGTAAGGTTCTAGGTCATTAGTGCTTAGTGACATCACTCAGCGGCCCCGTACTCTCCTTGATTGAACTCAAGGGTTACCGGTACTCACAAATATGTCGCACTAATATAGCTATTGCTTAGACCGTGTCGGTATACCCCGCACAGTTTCCACAATGTATTGCTATCTATGAATGTTTCCCAAAATCCGGGTGGAGGATTGCAAACCCAAACAATAGAACCAAAGTATAAAGCAAGCAAATCAAACAATTAGTCATGCAAGAGGGTGATCTAAGCCCTAAGGTTACTCCACTTAAAAAGGTCCCCAGCAGAGTCGCCAGTTCTGTGATACGGTGGGAGAACTGACTAGTGTTTTGCGTTCGTATTCGCACTTGTGCGGTTGAGCAAGAGTCGCCACCGACTTTTTATTTTATCCTAAAGGAAAGGTTAAAAAAGCACAGCAAAAACCTTTTGAGATTTTTCTTGGGTTCGGGGAGTAGATTATAGAAGGGGAAGGTATTAGCACCCCTTCTATCCATGGTTATCCATGGGCTCTTAGGTACTTGCTTAGATCAACTTGCCTTGGTTTTCAATTGTTTGGAATGGTGCTTTGTGTGTGGCTTTGAAAATGTTTTGAAAAGATGCCTTGTATTAGGCTAACCTTGTAACAATTCTTTACTCGAATGTTTTACAAAAGGTGTTTTATCTTTTAAAAGATGTTTCAAGGGTTTGAAAAGTTGATTTTTGAAAGTGTTTGTGAAGTGGGTTTTGAAATTAGGCAAGTGTTTTCTTGGAAAGTTGGCAAGTACTTAAGAGTTTATCTACCCTAAAGTTTTCTCAAAGACTTTTGTCATGTTTTAAACCTTTCGACAATTTTGTTCCACCATTGCATTTGGTGGACAATCTTGTCTTAGGAGATGTAAGGGACAGACGCGGGTCGTCGTTTAGACCATAATTGCAATATTGTTAAATGTCTTTGGGCAATTTTCTTTAAGGGACTTGATCATTTGTTTTTGTTTGTTTTGAAAAGTTTTATCGAGGGACTATGATTATTCAAATTGTTTGCTCTGCCCAAAGAAGTTCAACATACAATATGGCCCATTTTTGAAAGGCAACAAGTGGAATACCCTAGGGGTGCAAGTGTGATATGTGTTGTTTATTTTCATGCCCATTTATCTTGTATTAGGTCCAACTATTTTGTTCATTTTTATTCGCATACAAAACCCTAATTCTAGCATAGTATGTTAAAAAGCGATAAAAGTGCGAAATTTAAATTCCTACGCTATTACATCACAATAATATAGGGAGGGGGGTACAATGTTTCAAATGGGGGTTATTTGGACAAGAATTTAAATCTAAGCTATTACATCATTTTGAATATTTGCAAGGTAATTTAATTGCACAATTAAATAGAAATGAGATAAATATGCAAAATGCTAAAAGAAAGTTTTTATATGTATGAGAAAAGTATTGTTTATGTAAAATAAAATAAGAAAATAAAAAGGTATTATTTTTGGAGTGTTTTCATACTTAGGGCAAAAACCCTAATTTTAATCAAAATGAATATTAATTAATTAATTCATATAATATTTATTATTTACATACAAAAATAAAAAAAAATATAGTATATATATAAAAAAGGGTATTTTTTAGTATTAAATATTAAAAAAATAAAATATGTACATTTTTGGTATTTTTACTCTAAGTATATTAATATATATATATATATATATATATATATATATATATATATATATATATATATATATATATATATATATATATATATATATGTATATTTATATTATTTTAAATATGTACTATATATATAAATAGTGATAATAATTAATTTTTTAGAAAATAGTATTTTTTATATGAAATATTTTTAGAGGGTAATATAAAATAAAAATAAAAATAGAAGTATTTTTTACATATTTTTCTATTTTATTCTAAGTAATAATATATATCTATTTATATACAAATCAAAAGAAAATCAAATAAAAACCAAATAAAATCAAAAAAAGATGAGAAAAATATTTTCAAAATTTTAATATGTTCAGAAAAAAATAAATGAGTCAAATAAAAAAAGAAAAGGTCAAAAATGAAGCAAATGGGCTCAGGGGTGTGAAACAGAAAAAATGGTGTGGATAGCAAAATAATACAGGCCCAGCCCAATCCACTTCTTCTTCAACCTTTGGCCAAAACGCGCGCCTTGTTACAGAGATTCAAACATCCTGATTCTTTGAGATTTTGCACAAACTTTCAACACAAAACATGTCAAGCATTGAATCACGATTCCAAATATATAAAAAACTCATCCTAACTCTCAGAAATGAGAGAGAATTTTATCAATCCCAAATCTTGACCTAAACTTTCTGCCATTTTCAAAGCTTAAATTCTCTCAACTCAGGCAAAAGAAATGAAATGTAAAGATATGTACATGCTCAGGGCTATGAGTAGAACCTTGTTTCTTCACAAACTTAAGACTAGAGATGCATAATAAGAGAGATACGAGTTCAAAGTTTTACCTATTCAGTTGAACTTCTATCTGGAGAATGAGGAACTTTCAGTGCAAGGTGATGATTGGAGAAGCTTCCTTGAGGTCCAGGGATGCTATTCCAATGTTTACTTTGTCTTGAAAGCTTCTGAATCAAGCTATAGAACTTCACCTGCAAGTAAAAAATGTGAAAATGGTGGAGGTGGTTAGAGCAATTACAGATCGTGCCTTAGCTTCTGGATAGCTTGCATAGGTTGTAAGTAAGGTAGAGGAACAAGTTTGGGCCAGAAAGCTTGAAGGGATTGAGAGATGGCACTCAATCTGCAGGGCTTACTCTGTTTGAGCAGTTTGATGGTGTTTCTGAGATGGAGAGTGTTTGAGAGGCAAATGGCTCGTGTCACAGCTTGGTTATGATGTCTTGAGTATGTTTGATAAGTTTGTTCTTGTGTGTCTAAGCTGAGATGGAAGTTGTTACAAGTTATGGGACTTTCTTCACACTTAAGCAACAAAATGCAACTTGGCTTTCTAGGCATGTAGGGGGCCTCCTAATGTGCTGCATAATCCCTCATTGATCAGAGTGTTATGCTCATAATCTTATGCTAGAGAGATTTGATCTGTACCTCTTTGATTTACCAATTGACATAAAGCAAGCTTTTGCAAAAATGGAAAGTTCACTTTATCTAGTTTAGGGTTAGTTCATCATGTAATGTCCAAATGCTTAGAATAACAACTTGGCACATTGGTTTTGCATTTAATTCTTGAGTGTAACTTGGTTTAAGGACCTGTAATCTAGCCTAAAGCAAGCTGAGTTCAAATTGCAAGATTATGAACATGTTTTGGTTAAGAACAAAAAGTGAAGTTTTGCCAACTTGTGAAATTCGAATCTCTCAAGTTATGAGGTTGTTTGATGAGTTCTTGGACATTTTGGAAAGCTTGGAATGTGTACTACAATCCATATTTGAAATGCAAATTGAAATTCCAAGTGGAAGGGTATGCAAAATGGCCTTGAAGTGGGGTAGAAAACCTTGTCAAAATAGGTTAAAATTTCACTAAGTTAAAAATGGTTTAGTGCCTTTATTCAAAAACTTGTAACTTGAGATACAAGCTTCAAATGAGAAAACTTTGTGAATCAAAGTTGTATATTATGCAACAAGCTACAACTTTCATGTTTTGACTTTTGTTTGAATCCAAATGGATCTTGGTGAAAAGGTGGGGCAAAGTTGGGAAAAAATTAGGGTTTTTCATAACTTAGAAAAATTCTAAGTTATGAAAAATTCCATTTTCTAACCCTAATTTGCAATTTGTGATTTCTTGGTGAACAAGTTTCATGATTTGGCATATTTTGATGAAAAATGAATCTTGACTCTTGATTTTGACCAAAAAGTCAAAGTTTGACTTTTCAGTATACAGTCAAAATTGATCAATTGACTGAGAAATTCAACTGTCAATCTTGTGTACTTGGGATCTTTTGAGTTTGTTGAGCATGTCAAGATGATTCCATGGTGTCCTTGAGTCCATATTTGAGCTTGGTTTGCCATTGGCTAGGTCAAACAGTCAAAAATTGCCTTTGTGCAGTCAAAACCCTAAAAATGACCATTTTGCCCTTTTGGTGATCTGATCAAATTTCTTATGGAATTGTGGTCCAAACTTGATCAAATGATTCCTAGGAGTTCATAATGTTGATGTGGATCAAATTTCATGAGATTTGACTGTCAATTGGCCACAGTTGACTTTTTCCCCAATACAGTTGATTTCTAGGTCAACTGTCCAATTGACTGGGCAAAACTTGGAATCAAGACTTGAAACTTGGTATGGATAAACTTGGGAGGCCAATATGAAGCAAGAAAGTCATCTTGGGCACTTTAGGTCAAAACATCTTTGTGCAAACACAAACCCTAATTTGGGTTAGCAGTGCAAGGAGGAGTCTTGAGCAGATGAAACCCTCACTAGATCTTGAGCTTCAAGAGCTTTGTGATGGGAAATGTTGAGAAAAAGGGAGGGCAAATTTTGGGGTACAACACCATGCGCTACGACGCCAAGGTCATATGACGAGATTTCGAGGTCGGCAACCTTGTCCTAAAAATAAATCACAAAGAATCTCGCGAGGGAAACCTCGCAGCAAACTGGGAAGGTCTTTATCGCTTCTATGCAAAAACGGGGACTAAAGCGTATTACTTGGAAAACTTACAAGGGGAACAACTCATTCGATCATGGAACACTGAAAAGCTAAAACAATATTACAATTAAAAATACTGAGCAATCAACGAGTTTGGTTGACAAGACAAACTCACCAAGGCCCGACCATGCGTGCATGCCTATGCATGAGCATAGCACCCAAAATATTCAGAATAGGCGAGGCTCCACTCTATTGACGAGTGCACCCTCAGCCTGACATGGATAACTCGATCGAGCTGCATAGTCCTTGTGTCACGATGATAGAACACCCGACTCGTGACAGGAAGTTCATGCCGCCGAACCCGGGTCCCTCGAAATGAGACCCGAGTTCCGGCCTTCGCCTGGTATTCACCCTGGGCGTTTGATCAGTTTCCCCACACCGACGAACATACAAAGCAAGCACATCCCCTCTATAAACTCTTAGCAAAATAAAAAACGTCCTAAACGGGCTAGTTTGTCAACAAACATGTAAAACACACAAGTTAAATATTCAAAGAAAATGGCCAATCGCCTGAATTTAAATAAAACGACCACTTGGGCCAATATTATGCGAATATTACATAAATGAGAAATATCCCAGAGAAACAAATACAACAAACACAAGACGCATGCCAAAATAAACATAAAATCATCCTTCTGCTTCCCCTTCGACAATGGGCGACAGTTGGGCATGATCTCTGGTCGGTTGAGCGACAATATCTCTGAGATAACCAGGGACCAGAATCTGGCCGGCAGCCACATAGTAGTTGACCCCCATTCCCGAGGTGTTGAGCTCGACACCAAGGTTCAACACACGCATCTGACTCACGGCGTTCTCGAAGCTCCCCTCTGAAGTGGCTCGAGCATCATCCATGACCAACTGGAAACGAGCAACCAGCTCCGCCCGAGTCTTCAGATCCTTAGTATCCTCCGGCTCATCTTCAACAGTCGTAATCTCAGCAGTTAGGGCCGCTACCTTTCCCTCGAGACCCTCTTTCTCTAGAAAAAGAACCCTGTGTTCCTCGGAGAGCTTCCCCGATTCTTCCTCAGACAGCTTTAGGGATTTGTCCTTCTCAACCAAGGCCTTCTCACTCGCAGCCAGCTTGGCCCAGAGATTCTTCATTTCTTCCTCCTGAGATGAACTCCCCTCAGTGTAAGCAACCACCATCTCCAAGATCCGCATCAAACCACCCGTATCTTGCGTCAACATCGCCCTCTTCTCCAGACGGCCCATTCCCTCGAGAAGGAGAGACTCGACCGAAGGAAGACGGAGAGTTACGCTCACAAAAAAAGACTTCTCCAGCCAGCAAGGAGGCAGGTCGTATGTCCCTTTCCCTGTTTCTCCGGTCAGGTCGACACTCCCCTCGGCTCGCGGTCTCTTCTCCTTTGAAGAAACGACAACAGGAGAGAGAGAGACTGTGGCATGAGCTGAGGATGAGTCGCCCGACCCCGAGGCAGGAGCTGGCCCTGCACCAGTCTGTGTATCCTTCAAATCCCTCCTCGCTCGGGCAACAAGAGTTTTAACCAAACGTTCCTGAGCAGGATTCATGCTTTCTACAAAATAAACGAAAAAGAACATAGTCAGTAAAACGAGGAGTCAAACATTATGCTGATGACTAACTAGATCACAAACATTCTTGTTGGCTTCGCAAAAGCTATACCAAGAGAATCCTAGTTTTTCTAATGAATTCTCATTAATGCGGCTTTTCTCAGCCTTGGCACAAGCAGACAATCTCCTCGTTTTAATAGGAATAGTTGTGTGATTAGAATCACCTGATCTTACTCTCTTATTGAATTTATACTTTATGATCCTTTTCATTCCACTATCATCAAACACGAAGGGGTGTTGGTTTTTCTAGCCTTTGACCGCCTTGTTTGCATCATTGATAGGATTATCATATGCTTCTTTCTTACTGGTAGCACCACTGTTGAATTCACCTCGCTTACTATCACTTTTTTAAATCATCTTTTTGCCACAAATAAGCATCTCAGTGTCCACTATTTCTGGTGAAACTTTTGTTGAAGAGCCACCTTTACTTTCTCTCAGAAGACTAGGAGTCATAGACGACTCTTCTATTTCAACGGGAGGATGTTTCAGCTGTTTAACTTTCAGCTTCAATAGTTTTCCTTCAGAAAGTCTATTGGTATCAATAACAGTCAACTTTGTCGAGTTCTATTTAACTCTTTTAGACATATCCTTTCTATGTTTCACTTTCCTCATATATTTTTGCCCTTTAAATGTTTTACCAGCAGCATCTACCTCAACTTTACACACTGAATTATCAGGCACAAATTTCAATTCCCTTAAACCATATGGCTTTTTCCCATGCACCAAACTGGTATCAGTAAACATGGAGTTGATATGATCTTTACTGTAGGTAGAAGATCGGGGCTTGAGGTAACATTGACGATGATCGTCAGATAAATCATCTAAATTTGATCCCTTTTCTAGCTCGTCCTCAATGCAACTACCAACATTTAAATAATAAGATGCTACATAAACTAGCGAAGCTTTGACTTGAAACATAAAATGAAGGAATGAACATGAGGATGCACATTGATTAGACTACCTGTAACAAACCCTGAGATTCTTCAGAGACATGAGGAATCAAGCGAGACAATAGTTCAGGTTGTCTCGGACCACTAAAAAGTTTCTTTCCAATTATACATTTTCTCCCTTTTAACTTCCTGCACTTCGACCATCTACGATATCCGTCTGTTTTGTAAAACTTTCCATAGTAAAATGAAAGTATTTCTCCCATCCCTTTGTTCTTAAAGAATCTTTTAATCTGAATAAAATTCTTCCCAAAAATGAACAAACCAAGTACTAAGCTTTTTGTATCAGCATCTGTTGTACCCCAAAATTTGCCCTCCATTTTTCTCAACATTTTCTCATCACAAGACCCTTGAAGCTCAAGATCCAGTTAGGGTTTCCTCTGCTCAAGACTTCTCCTTGCACTGTTGACCCAAATTAGGGTTTGTGTTTGCACAAAGATATTTTGACCAAAATTGCCTAAGATGACTTTCATGCTTCATATTGGACTCCCAAGTTTATCCATACCAAGTTTCATGTCTTGATTCCAAATTTTGCCCAGTCAATTGGACAGTTGACCTAGAAATCAGCTGTATTGGGGAAAAAGTCAACTGTGGCCAATTGACAGTCAAATCTCATGAAAATTGACCCACATCAACATTATAAACTCACATGGACCATTTGATCAAGTTTGGATCACAATTCCACAAGAAATTTGATCAGATCACCAAAAGGGCAAAATGGTCATTTTTAGGGTTTTGACTGCACAAAGGCAATTTTTGACTGTTTGACCTAGCCAATGGAAAACCAAGCTCACATATGGACTCAAGGACCCCATGGAATCGTCTTAACATGCTCAACAAGTTCAAAAGATCCCAAATGCACAAGATTGACAGTTGAATTTCCCAGTCAATTGATCAATTTTGACTGTATACTGAAAAGTCAAACTTTGACTTTTTGGTCAAAATCAAGTATCAAGATTCATTTTTCATCAAAACATGCCAAATCATGAAAATTGTTCATCAAGAAATCAAGAATTGCAAATTAGGGTTTGAAATGAAGATTTTTCATAACTTAGAATTTTTCTAAGTTATGAAAAACCCTAATTTTTTCCTAACTTTGCCCCACTTTCTCACCAAGATTCATTTGGATTCAAGCAAAGGTCAAAACATGAAAGTTGTAGTCCATTGCAAAATCTACAACTTTGATTCACAAAGTTTTCCTAAAAGAAGCTTGTAGCTCAAGTTACAATTTTTGGAACAAGGGTACCAAACCATT
Organism: Vicia faba; assembly: GCA_948472305.1. NCBI lineage: Eukaryota > Viridiplantae > Streptophyta > Magnoliopsida > Fabales > Fabaceae > Vicia > Vicia faba. The sequence continues at coordinate 151,253,800 of OX451740.1, forward strand.
CTTAACTTAGAGAAAATTTGACCTATTTTAGGCAGGATTTTTGCCTAACTTCAAGACCATTTTTCACATACTTCCACTTGGCATTTCAATTTTTACTTAAAAGATGGATTGTAGTACACATTCCAAGCTTTCCAAAATGTCAAAAAACTCATCAAACAACCTCATGGTTAGAGAGAATCGAATTTGGCAATATGGGAAAAACTCACTTTTGTTATGGCCAATTTCCATGTTCATACACTTAGGCAATTTTCAAATCAGCATGCATTTCTTGATTACAGGCCCTAAATCTCTTTTACACTCATAAATTTAATGCAAACTCATTGTGCCAAGACCATATTTTTTGTGTTCAAGCATTGCATAATGGTTTAGTCCCAAAATAGATAAAGCATTTTAACCATTTTTGCAAAAGTGAACTTTATGTCAAAATGAAAATCCAAGCAAGTACAATTAAGATCTCTTTGGCACAAGTTTATGGGCTAATTACACTGATCAAGACTAAGTGGTTCAGCATAGAATGGGGGCCTGTACAGGCTAGAAACACCAAGTGGCCTTTTGTTGCTTAAAGTGTAAGAAACTTGCCATAACACACACCAACTATCATTCCTGTAAACCAAGCCTTAAGCAAAGTTATCAAGCATATTCTAAACATCCATTCTGAGCTAGAACACGACCCTAACATCTCCATTGCCTCCCCATACACAGAATCACTCTCAAACTGTCCAAACAGAGCACCTGCTGCAGATTGAATCCCACAACTCATTTCCATCGTGCATCTTGGCCAAAACCAGTTCAAACACTTTCCTTACCATCAATCCAAACTATCCAAAGCATTAGAAGTGGATTGTAACTCCTCTAACCAGTTTGGCCATTTTCATTTCTTCCTCTTGCAGGTTGACTTCTGCAGCTTGGTACAGAAGGTTTCAAGGCATACCAAGTATTGGAATAGCATCCTCACACTTCAAGGAAGCTATACAAATCATCATCTTGCCCTGAAAGATCCCCCATTGCCAGACACGATTCCAACTGAACAGGTATATTTATGAACTTCTAACTCTCAATGTAGGCATTGTTAGCTCTAGGTTTATGAATAAAAAGTGTTCTACTCATGCCCCTGAAACTGTACATGCCTTTACTTTCCATTTATTTTGCCTGTGTTATGAGAATTTGAGGTCTGAACATTGATAAAAAGTTAGGTTATGATTTGGGAATGGAGAAATTCTCTCTCATTTCTGAGAGTTAGGATGAGTTCTTTACATGTCCAGAATCGTGGCTTGATGCTTAACATTTCTTATGTTGTAAGTTTGTGCAAAAAGTCAAGGAATCCAGATGTTTGAATCAGTGTACAGGCGCGCGTTTTTGACAAAGTTTCTGGCTGGAGGTTGAAGAAGCTCCACGTGGACTGGGCCTGTTTTGTTATTTCTTTTCACACCATGTTTTTGCTTCTACACCCCCTTGACCCATTATGTTTATTTTTATGTTTTTTTGACTTATTTATTTTCTCTAATAATATTAAAAATATAAAAAATATTTTTCACACCATTTTTATATTTTTTAGGCATTTATTTGTTTATATTGATATTTGTATGTAAATAAATACATAATACTTTTTTAGAATATTAGGAAAAAATACCAAATACATTCATTTTTTTCATTTTTTATTTTATTTTATCTTCTGAAAATATTTGATATAAAATATAATTTTTTTTATAAATATTAAATATTATTATTTTTGTACATATAATATATATTTAGTAAATAATAATAATACATCCATATTAATTAGCATATTTAGGGAAAAATACAAAATATATACATTTTATTTTTATTAATATTTGACATTAAAAATACCCTTTTTTACAAATGTGCTTCATTTTTATTTTATTTTTTGTATATAATAAATAAACATTGAACATATTAAATAAATAATACCTTTTACCTAATAAAATTAGGGTTTTACCCTAAACATAAAAATACCCAAAAATTAATACTTTTTTTTACTTAACATATAAAAAATACTCTTTTTCATACACATAAAAACTTTTTTTTTTGCATCTTGCATATTTATTTTATTTCCATTTAATTTGTGCAATTAAATATCTTGTAAATAATTCCAAATTGATGTAATATCTAGGTTTAAATTCCTTGTCAAATACCCCCCATTTGAACATTTGTACCCCCCTTCCCATATTGTGTTGTAATAGCTTAGGAACCTTAAATTTCGCACTTTAATGCTTTCTAAATATACCATGTTAGAATTAGGGTTTGTATGCAAATAAAAACAACAAAATAGTTTGACCTAATTTCAAGATAATCAAGCATGAAAATGGACAACACTAATCACACTTGCACCCCTAGGGTATTCCACTTGTTGCCTTCAATAATGGGCCATATTGCATGTTAGGTCTCTTTGGGCAAAACAAACAATTCAAATGATCATAGTCCCTCGACGACGCTTTCGAAAGTTGCCTAAAAATGATCAAGTCCCTTAAAGGAAAATTGCCCAAAGATACTTGGCACCATTGCAATTATGGTCTAAATGATGACCCGCGCCCGTCCCTTTCACATCCTAACACAAGATTGTCCATCAAATGCAATGGTGGAACAAAATTGTTAAAAGGGTTAAAACATAGCAAAAATCTTGGAGAACTTTAGGGTAGATAGCTCTTAAGTACTTGTCAACTTGCAAAACAAAAACACTTGCCTATTTTTCAAACCACACTTCACAAACACTTTCAAAACAACTTTCAAAAAACCTTGAAACATCTTTTCAAAAAGACAAACACCTTTTGTAAAAAATTCGAGTAAAGAATTGTTACAAGGGTAGCCTAGACAAGGCATCTTTTTCAAAACATTTTCAAAACCACACACAAAGCACCATTTAAAACAATTGAAAACCAAGGCAAGTTGATCTAAGCAAGTACCTAAGAGCCCATGGATAACCATGGATAGAAAGGGTGCTGATACCTTCCCTTTCTATAATCTACTCCCCGAACCCAAGAAAATATCTCAAAGGTTTTTGCTGTGCTTTTTAAACCTTTCCTTAGGATAAAATAAAAAGTCGGTAGCGACTCTTGCTCAACCGAAACATTTGCGAAAACAAACGCAAAACCATAGTCAGTTCTCCCACCGTATCACAGAACTGGCGACTCTGCTGGGGAGAATTTTAAAAGTGGAGTAACCTTAGGGCTTAGATCACCCTCTTGCATGATTAAATTGTTTGTTTTGATTGCTTTACATATTGGCTCTATTGTTTGGGTTTGCGATCCTACACCTGGATTTTGGGAAACATTCATAGATAGCAATACGTTGTGGAAACTGTGCGGGGTATACCGACACGGTCGAAGCAATAGCTATATTAGTGCGACATATTTGTGAGTACCGGTAACCCTTGAGTTCAATCAAGGAGAGTACGGGGCCGCTGAGTGATGTCACTAAGCACTAATGACCTAGAACCTTACTTGACCATCTTGGCCTTACATTAGGGGTAGTGAGATGACCGGCTTTGGTGCAGTCCGAAGTTGGTAGATACTCGATACTACACTCATTGAGGGTTGTTTTCTTGGAATATTTTGGTCGCTAGTTAAGTGGCTAAACCAAAACAATGAACAATGAAAACAATCCAGTGATATTGAGCTCCTTAGAACCAGGTTACTATTTATAGGACATGTTTTTTAAGCCAACTACACTCAAGAGGGTACTTACCTATGAAACCCCATGCAAGCCTGAAACTAGGGTTTGGTGTGATTTGCTTGTACATATGTTTGTGCATACATCATATACATCATAAAGCATCATATGCATTCACTAACCACTTCAAGGGTTTAGATCTTCATCTTTGTTCTTGTTTTGTAGGTCATGGAAATTCCTCGCAGAAAAACCATCCAAGTCAACCTTGTGAGAATCTCTCCTCAACTCAAGGAGCTCACCTCAAGAATTCCGGAAAGCTCATCCTTCAGTGAAAGACATGGTAGACTGCTCAGCTTAGTCAACACCAACATTGAAGAAGACATGATGAAAGTGCTATTCCAGTTCTTTGACCCTCTTCACCACTGTTTCACTTTCCCCGATTACCAGTTGGTGCCCACTTTGGAGGAGTTTTCTCAACTCCTGAGAATTCCTATCCTTAATCAACTACCCTTCAACGGTATGGAAAAGGAACCAAAGCCGGAAGATGTTGCTCGAGCATTACATCTACAACCATCCGACATCAAGGGGCATTGGGAAACCAGAAGCGGCATCAAAGGATTCTTAGCAAAATTCTTGTTTGAGAAGGCACAAGAATGTTGGAATTCATTGGACCTACAATCCTTTGAAGAAATTGTGACACTCCTTATCTATGGGTTGGTCTTGTTCCCAAATTCTGACCAATTGGTAGATGTCAACGTCGTCAAAATCTTCTTGTCCAGAAATCCAATACCAACATTGCTTGGGGACATCCTTCACTCATTTTACACACGAACAATGAGAAAGAGGGGTGTTCTCATGTGCTGTACTCCTCTCCTTGCAAGGTGGTTTATTTCGCACCTTCCACAATCTGTCTTGAAGAATGACCAAGGCTCAAGGTGGTCCCAACGGTTGATGACTCTTACTCACTCTGATGTACATTAGTGTTCTCGGTCCAGAGAAAATGTCATCATCGTCGATCGTTGCGGAGAGTTTCCTAATGTTCCTTTACTTGGAATCAGAGGAGGTATCACCTACAACTCTTGCCTAGATTTGAGGCAATTTGGATATGCATGGAGGGATGGCCCTCACGACATGTTGATTCCTGACCTAGTTTTTGACTTCGACAACGATGCGCAAGGACTTCGCCAAAGATTCATCAGAGCTTGGAGGATGCCCAACAAGGTTGATAGCAAGACACTGGGGCACAAGAATTCCATCCCTCTTGAACCTTACCTCAAGTGGGTACGAGCCCGAGCCCAGAGTCTAATGATGCCTTATCCTCATGTTCTCCTTGTGATTAAAGAGCCCGTCAAGGAAGGAGAGGTTCCCTACACCATCCTACATCCTGACATGCCTACATCGTGGGAGGAAATGCAGAAGAGTTGGATTCAGCTCAAGGAGGAACGAAACACTTTTGAAGCCAGCTTCTACGCTAGTGAGAAGAAGGTTCTAGAGCTTACCCGCCGACTCCATGAGCAAGAGGCCCTCAACACCTACATCGCACCAAAGAGGATGCGCAATGACTTTTTACCTTGAGAAGTTGTTTTTGTAATATTTGGCCCATGGGGCATTTATGTACTAACAAATTTCTTCTTATTAATATGACGTGCGTTCTTCTTTGTCTGCAACAATTTTGAATGTTCTAAATCCTTGAATGCATTGCATACATAAGCATATCATTCATCATGTGCATAAGCAGGTCTCACGCCAGGTTTCCTTATCTGTCTGTTGTTTATTTCAGTAGGATGGATCTCGAGCAAATAGTCAAAGACCTACAAGCTCAAAATGCACAGTTCCAGCAACTCCTGATGACCTTGGCTAAGGGTCAGGAGGATCTCAAGACCTTACTGGGGAATAAAGACCCAGTGAAAAAGAAGAAAAAGAGACTCGGGGTGGCTACTTTAGGGAGAAGATTTAAAGGAGAGGCCAGGAGAGTGCTTGAATTTCCTCCTACTTCTGATGAAGGGACCAGTAAAGGAGGTGGGGCTGCGGTACCTTCCGAGTCCGATGTGGAAGAAGAGGAGGTCGAAGAGGATGAAGACTACTCTGATCAACAATACCCTCCGGCTGATGATAAATACAAAGGTTTAGAAGACAGGTTGGCCGCCATGGAGCTACAAAGGGTGCCGGGTTTGGATTTCGAAGACTTGGGTTTAGTTGCCGGGATTGTGATTCCACCAAAGTTCAAAGTGCCAGTTTTTGTGAGGTATGATGGGCTGTCCTGTCCAAAAATGCATCTCAGGTCCTACGTAAGAAAGATCCAACCTTATACGGTAGATAAGAACCTTTGGATCCATTTCTTTCAAGACAGCCTTTCTGGGGCTCAACTGGAGTGGTTTTATCATCTAGAGGGAACCAGCGTCCGAAACTGGGAAGACTTGGCCACCGCCTTTTACAAACAATATCAATATAATTCTGACCTTGCTCCCACGCGTACCCAACTTCAGGGTATGTCACTGGGAACAGGCGAAGGATTCAAAGAATATGCACAAAAATGGAGGGATTTGGCTGGCAGGGTGCAGCCTCCTTTAACCGACCGTGAACTTGTTGATATGTTTCTAGGGACCCTATCTGGGCCATTTTTCAATCATCTAATTGGTAACTCTTCCGCGGGGTTTACCGATTTGATCTTAACAGGCGAAAGAATAGAAGCTGGCATCAAGTCAGGAAAGATTCAGAAGGGTGCCGCTGCAAGTGTCGAGAAGAAGCCTTTCAAGAAGGAAACGACTGTTGTATACTCCCAAAGAAGAGCAGGGAAGACTGAGCGCCGACCGACCGTGGGGGCCGTAATGATTCAAAACCCTTCAAGTGAGCAGCCTCGCTATAACCAGCCCAGACCAAATCAACAACGGGTGGAACAGCCACAACGGCAGTTCACCCGCATTAATATGACTCCAGCGCAAGTGCTTCCCCATCTGTTAAAGTTGAATCTCGCCACTATCAAAGAGGCACCAAAAAATGTGAATACGTCCTCTCCGCATTATCATCCTAATGCTAAATGAGCCTACCATTCTGACAGTGTCGGGCATGACACCAATGATTGTTGGGCACTCAAGCATAAAATCCAAGACCTGATAGAGGCGAAGGAGGTAGAATTTGACGCTCCGGAGAAGCCTAATGTGATATCTGCTCCCATGCCGAAGCATGGCCGAAATGTCAATGCCATTGAAGAAGATTTGTATGTTGCTGATTTCAATGATCTGATAACTCCATTGTTAACCATCAAGTTTAATCTGTTAAGGGCCGGGATCTTCCCGGGATGTAAAGAAGATTGATATTGTTGTTACTCTCTGCCGTTTGATTGTCCGTTACTGAAAAAAGGCATCCAAGGCCTAATGGACAGTCGACAAATTTTGTTTGAAAAAGTTTCTGCTACTCCAACCCATACTGAAGATATCTCAATCATAACCATTCACGCCAATCTTTCCAAGGCCGTCAGAAAGCCTGTTAAGATTACACCAGCTACGAAATCTGTTCCTTTGAAGATAATAATGCCAGGGCCTGTCCCCTATATTTCTGAGAAGTCAATACCATGGAACTATGGCGGTGACGTCTACTACCATGGTATTAAACAAATTGAAATAACTGAAGAAAGCTCAGATGATGAAGAAGCCAGCATTGGAAACATTGCAGGCACGAGCAAAATCACCCGGAACGGGAGAATATTTTCTCTAGAGATTGCCCCTCCAAGAGCAATCTTTGGACCCTCATCTACTGACAAGGTTATCCCTGCACCAATAAAACTCTCCGCTAGAACCCCATTGATTGAAGATGTTGTTGTTCCTAGTACTGTCCCTCCTACCGCTGCTGATAAAGGTAAGGGAATCCAAGATGAGCTCGTTAGGACGAGGGCTCAACCCTTGGTCATCCCGGAAACCTCCAAGAAAGAAATGGATGAGATCTTGAAGATAATCAAAAGGAGTGATTACGATGTGGTAGAACAACTGGGGCAAACCCCCTCAAAGATCTCCATGCTGGTGCTACTACTTTGCTCGGAAGCACACGCTAAGGCTCTGATAAAATTCCTAAAGGCAGCCCATGTGCCCCAGGAAACCTCTGCGGATCAATTCCAAAATTGCGTGGCTAGCCTTACTGCGGATAATGGATTAGGTTTCTCTGATGCCGACCTAACTCCTAAAGGTAGAAACCACAATTATTCTTTGCACATTTCAGTTGAGTGCCGAGGAACTACTCTCGCACATGTCTTGGTCGACACTAGTTCGTCGCTGAATGTACTGCCTAAGAAAGCTTTGGACCGACTAGATTGTGAAGGGTTAGAGTTGAAGCCGAGTGATATTGTTGTCAGAGCTTTCGATGGTTCGAAGAGGATGGTCCATGGGGAGGTTGAAATTCCCATCAAGATAGGCACTGAGGTGTTTAAGTCTACTTTCTATGTGATGGACATCCGTCCGTCTTACTCTTGCTTGTTGGGTAGGCCTTGGATACACCATGCCGGGGCAGTCACCTCCTCCTTACATCAGATGTTGAAGTATCCTGTCAAGGGAAAGATTATAACCGTCCATGGCGAAGAGGAGTACATGATCAGCCACTTAAACTCCTTCCGGTATGTGGAGGTAGAGGGGGAGTTCATTGAGACGCCTTTCCAGCATTTCGAAGAAGTCCTTCCTGAAATAACAGTAGCAAAGTTGGCAGCTGAAGTACCGAGACAGATGGCCAGGATGGCATCTCTGGAGGACGCAAAGGCCTTCAATAAGAAAGTCAGACGTCAGGTGTATCAAGTCGGAGATCTCGTAATCAAGCGGATTATCTTGCCGCAAAGTGATCCCAGGGGAAAATGGACTCCTACATATGAAGGACCATTTGTGATCAAGAGCATATTTTCTGGTGGTGCGATGATTCTAACCACCATGGACGGTGACGATTTACCGCAGCCTGCGAACGCAGACATAGTCAAAAGATACTACGCATAAAATAACCCGACAAGTCGAAAACCCGAAAGGGAGGCTTGGGCAAAAATGGGCATCCCGGTGAACCGAAAACCCGAGAGGGCGGTTCAGGCAAAAATTAGGGATACAAACAAAAAAAATCTGTACACCCGGCAAGTTGAAAACCCGAAAGGGCGGCTTGGGCAAAAAGGGGTTTCCCGGTGGATCGAAAACCCGAAAGGGCGATTCAGGCAAAAGTTAGGGAATTAAATCGTATGACTATATCTCGTCGGATCACTTCAAAGACAATCTCTTCATCAACCAGTTCCAGGTTTCTGATCAATCCAGTCATCGGCAAACGAAGCATTGGATGGACAGATATTCAGAGTTGTGAAGGCTATAGCGGAATGGAATCCCATGGAATTATTTCACATAGCCATCTTTATTTTGTATAAATCTTTCAATATTTACGACAAAATCCTCTTACTAGGATGATTATCTCCTTTGTACAAATATACTCAGAGAAAGTTAATACAAATACTCTTCCCAGAAATTTGTGTCATTTCCTTTTTTTTTCTCTTGCACTAATTGTTTTGTTTTGAGAAACGTCCAATGTTTTGTTAAATAGGCATATGCATTTGAACATAATCATTTCCTTATGAATCAAGAAAGAGGACTACTGATAGGTTGAAGGTGCAGTTGGATATCTTGATACCCTTTCAAAGGAAACCCACAGGAGATTTGGAATCCATGTCCCCAGCAAGTCTTGAAGCTTATCCCCAGTAGATTCTGGAAGCTTATCCCCTGCAGAGTACGGACGTCTCTCCCGAGCTTTATTCAAAGTTATTCCTCACAAGGGCTTATAATGGGGTTATCCTCAGCTAATTGCCACGGAAGATCACACTCGGCAAATTTCTTCCTATCCCCAGCGGAGTTCATCAGAGTTCCCCAACATAACTTATCAATACAATCCCCAGAGGAGTTTATCTTTGTTATCCCCAGCCAGAGAATCCTCCAGAACTCAATTCCCCTCAGAGTTTAAGTCTCGGTATCCCCAGCAGAGCTAAAACTTCAAACTACCAATCCCCAGCGGAGCCAGACTAGTGAACCTTTTCCCCACAGAAATGCTTCTCACTAGACTAGAGATTCTCAGTCTTATCTCCCCAGCTTAAGTCTACCAGGTTCTAAATTCCCCAGTAGAAATCATCAGAAATTCTTTTACCCTGCAAATCACCAAGGAAATTCCAAGTCTCCGCAAGTGGTTCTAAGGCCCCTCGACGTTTGAAGGACTGGTATTCCCCAAGCAAATTTGAAGACTTTCAGTTTTCAGTTCCTCATTGTATATTCGAAGATTCTCCAGTGAAGGTCTCCACAAGACAGGAATTCCCCAGAAGATTGGTATACAACCCAAGCTCCTTATTCCTCAGCAACAACCAGGAATTATTCTTCCCGGCAGCAGTCAAGATGCTTTTATCTTCAGCCATCTCGGATTCATCTATCCTTCGCAAGACAGCTCTCCAACTTACATGCCCATTCACTTACATTCATATCATATAACATACATTGCATCATGTATCATGACATTGCATGCAACTAACCCTTTACCTTTTCAGAGATTCTTTCCAGGAATAGTTCAGATGTGACCCCAACAGGGCAACATCCTGATGCTTATTCCAGATAGAGTTTTACACGAGCTCATCATCAGGAAACCCTACACCGGTTCCTCCTCAACTTCAAGATTTCTGAAAACAGTTCACGGGTTCTCCAAGTAACGGATGTTAACCTATCGCTTGTTCAGATTCTTCTCAAGACTTCTGAAAACAGTTTATGGATTCTTCCCAACAACGGATGTTAATCTATCGCTTGTTCAGATGCAACTTTTGAAAACAGTTTACGGACGCTTCCCAACAGCGGATGCTGCTCCATTGCTTATTCAACTCCAAGATTTCTGAAAACAGTTCACGGGTTCTCCAAGTAACGGATGTTAACCTACCGCTTGTTCAGTTTCTTCCCAAGACTACTGAAAACAGTTTATGGATTCTTCCCAACAACGGATGATAATCTATCGCTTGTTCAGATGCAACTTTTGAAAACAGTTTACGGACGCTTCCCAACAACGGATGCTGCTCTATTGCTTATTAAACTTCAAGATTTCTGAAAACAGTTCACGGGTTCTCCAAGTAACGGAGGTTAACCTATCGCTTGTTCAGTTTCTTCTCAAGACTTCTGAAAACAGTTTATGGATTCTTCCCAACAACGGATGTTAATCTATCGCTTGTTCAGATGCAACTTTTGAAAACAGTTTACGGACGCTTCCCAACAACGGATGCTGCTCTATTGCTTATTCAACTCCAAGATTTCTGAAAACAGTTCACGGGTTCTCCAAGTAATGGATGTTAACCTATCGCTTGTTCAGATTCTTCTTCGAAGACTTCTGAAAACAGTTTACAGATTCTTCCCAACAACGGATGATAATCTATTGCTTGTTCAGACTCTTCTCAACTTTTGAAAACAGTTTACGGATGCCTCCGGATACGGATGTCAATCTATTGCTTATTCAGACCCCAGTTCAGAGATGGTCCTAAACATGGGCACCTCTTTGATACTCATTCCAGATGGCATCTTTAAGCCCATCCCTTACAAGTTTCTGTCACTCCCCCCGATGTCATCGTTAAGCCCATCTCCAAATGGCATCTCTAAGCCCATTCCCGCATCCATTGCTTTGACAAGTGAAAATTTAAGGGCACTCTAGTGTCCAATCTCCTTTTACCCTCGAGTCACGAAAGGCAAACTTGCCAATCTAACTCTTCGAATTCAAGAAGATTGAACAGGGGCAACTGTTGTACCCCAAAATTTTCCCTCCCTTTTTCTCAACATTTTCTCATCACAAGACCCTTGAAGCTCAAGATCCAGTTAGGGTTTCCTCTGCTCAAGACTTCTCCTTGCACTGTTGACCCAAATTAGGGTTTGTGTTTGCACAAAGATGTTTTGACCAAAATTGCCTAAAATGACTTTCATGCTTCATATTGGACTCCCAAGTTTATCCATACCAAGTTTCAAGTCTTGATTCCAAATTTTGCCCAGTCAATTGGACAGTTGACCTAGAAATCAGCTGTATTGAGGAAAAAGTCAACTGTGGCCAATTGACAGTCAAATCTCATGCAAATTGACCCACATCAACATTATAAACTCACATGGACCATTTGATCAAGTTTGGATCACAATTCCACAAGAAATTTGATCAGATCACCAAAAGGGCAAAATGGTCATTTTTAGGGTTTTGACTGCACAAAGGCAATTTTTGACTGTTTGACCTAGCCAATGGCAAACTGTTGTACCCCAAAATTTGCCCTCCCATTTCCTCAACATTTTCTCATCACAAGACCCTTGAAGATCAAGACCCAGTTAGGGTTTCCTCTGCTCAAGACTTCTCCTTGCACTGTTGACCCAAATTAGGGTTTGTGTTTGCACAAAGATATTTTGACCTAAAATGCCTAAGATGACTTTCATGCTTCATGTTGGACTCCCAAGTTTATCCATACCAATTTTCAAGTCTTGATTCCAAATTTTGCCCAGTCAATTGGACAGTTGACCTAGAAATCAACTGTATTGGGGAAAAAGTCAACTGTGGCCAATTGACAGTCAAATCTCATGAAAATTGACCCACATCAACATTATGAACTCACATGGACCATTTGATCAAGTTTGGATCACAATTCCTCAAGAAATTTGATCAGATCACCAAAAGGGCAAAATGGTCATTTTTAGGGTTTTGACTGCACAAAGGCAATTTTTGACTGTTTGACCTAGCCAATGGCAAACCAAGCTCACATATGGACTCAAGAACCCCATGGAATTATCTTGACAAGCTCAACAAGTTCAAAAGATCCCAAATACACAAGATTGACAATTGAATTTCCCAGTCAATTGATCAATTTTGACTGTATACTGAAAAGTCAAACTTTGACTTTTTAGTCAAAATCAAGGGTCAAGATTCATTTTTCATCAAAACATGCCAAATCATGAAACTTGTCCATCAAGAAATCAAGAATTGCAAATTAGGGTTTGAAATGAAGATTTTTCATAACTTAGAATTTTTCTAAGTTATGAAAAACCCTAATTTTTTCCTAACTTTGCCCCACTTTCTCACCAAGATTCATTTGGATTCAAGCAAAAGTCGAAACATGAAAGTTGTAGCCTATTGCATAATCTACAACTTTGATTCACAAAGTTTTCCAAAAAGAGGCTTGTATCTCAAGTTACAATTTTTGGAACAAGGGTACCAAACCATTCTTAACTTAGTGAAATTTTGACCTTTTTAGGCAAGGTTTTTACCTAGCTTCAAGACCATTTTTTATACACTTCCACTTGGAATTTCAATTTACATTTCAAATATGGATTGTAGTACACATTCCAAGCTTTCCAAAATGTCCAAGAACTCATCAAACAACCTCATGGTTAGGGAGAATCGAATTTGACAATATGGGAAAAACTCACTTTTGAATTGTCCAAGTTACATGTTCATAACACTATGCATTTTTCAATCTCAGCTTGCACAACTTAATTACAGGTCTTTTATCTCAATTACACTCATAAATTTAATTCCAATCCTTTGTTCCAAGACCATGTTCTATGTGTTCAAGCATTGCCTAAAGGTTTAATCCCAAATTGGAAAAAGCATTATATCCATTTTTGCAAAAGTTACACTTTATGTCAATTCGTAAATCAAGAGGGTACAAAGGAAATCTCTTTGGCACAAGTTTATGAGTAAATCACTCTGATCAAGACAAGGTTTTGCAGCATGTTTAGGGGGCCTTTACCTGTCTAGAACTGAACTTGGCCATTGCTTGCTTAAAGTTTAAGAAACATAGCATAACATGTACCAACTCTCATATCAGTTAACCAAGGCTTAGAGAAAGTTATCAAACACATTCTAAACATTGATCCTAAGCTGAAGCACGACCCTAAGATCCCCAATACCTCCCCATTCCCATAATCACCTTCAAACTGCTCAAAACAGGGCATCCCTGCAGTTTGAGTTCTATAGCTCAAACCTTCCATGCTTTCTTACTAAAAACTAATCAAACACATTCCATAACATCCCTTGAAGCTAATCAAAACCTAAGACACGACCTGTAACACTCCCAGGCATCATCACCATTTTCATTTTCTTGTTTTGCAGTTGAAGCTCTATAGCACGATTCAAGAGGTTTCAAGACAAAGTAAAACTTGGAATAGCATCCTCACACTTCAAAGAAGCTGTACAAATCATCATCTTGCCCTGAAAGCTCCTCCATTGCAAGGCACGATTTCAACTGAACAGGTATATTCATGAAGTTCTATCTCTCAATATAGGCATTGTTAGCTTTAGGTTTATGAAGGAAACATGTCACAATCATAGCCCTGAACATGCCCATATGATTAGATTTCATTTATATTATGTATGCTTAGGGAATTTTGAGTCTGAACATTGATGAAAAACTAGGTCAGGAATTGGGGGAGAAGAAATTCTCCCTCATCTTAGAGAGTTAAGTCAAGTTTTTTATATCCCTGAATTCGTCTTCTCATGCTCTACATTTTTCATGTTGTAAGTTTTGCTTGAAAGTCCAGGAATTGAGAGATAGAAAACGCGTGTTTGAGTGTTCATACAGGTTCAGAGGTTGAAGAAGACAGGTTCTGGGTTGGGCCTGGAATGTTCTTTCTTTTTGCACCATTTGTTTGCTTTTACACCCCCTGAGCCCATTTTGCTTGTTTTAATGTTTCTTTGACTTTTTCTTTTTTGGTTTGACTTATTTATTTTTTCTTATGATATTAAAAATATAAAAAATATTTTTCTCACCATTTTCCTATTTATTAGGTATTTATTTGTTTAGATTAGTTTTTTGAACATAAATAAATAAATAGATATACTTTTATTTAAAAAATGTTAAAATAGTGCAAATACATTTTTATTTTCATTTTATTTCATTTTATCTTCTGAAAATATTTTATATAAAAAATACTTTTTTTTTACAAATATTAAATATTATTATTTTGTATATATAATACATATTTAGAACATAATACACACACACACACACACACACACACATATATATATATATATATATATATATATATATATATATATATATATATATATATATATATATATATATATATATATATATATATATATATATATATATATATATATATATATATATATATATATATATATATATATATATATATATATTTATTAATATATTTATTAATATATTTAGGTTAAAATGCAAAATACATACACTTTTATTTTTTTATTAATATTTAATATAAAAAATACCTTTTTGACAAATATACTTCATTTTTATTTTATTTTTTGTATATAATAAATATTATACATATTAAATAATTAATACATTTTATTTAATAAAATTAGGGTTTTGCCCTAAACATAAAAAAAAACTCCAAAAAAATAATACTTTTATTTTTGTTTATTTTGACATGTAAAAATACTTTTTTGTCCATACATACAAAAACATTTTTTTTGCATCTTGCATATTTATTCTTATTTTATTTAATTTGTGCAATTAAATTATCTTGTAAATAATTCAATATTGATGTAATAGTTTAGGTTTAATTTCCTTGTCAAAATCCCCATTTGAACATTTGTATCCCCCTTCCCATATATTGTGTTGTAATAGCTTAGTAAATTTATTTTTCGCACTTTATTGCTTTCTAATTATACCATGTTAGAATTAGGGTTTGTATGCGAATCAAAAACGACAAAAATAGTTTGACCTAATTTCAAGATAAACAAGCATGAAAATGGACAACACTAATCACACTTGCACCCCTAGGGTATTCCACTTGTTGCCTTCAATAAATGGGCCATATTGCATGTTAGGTCTCTTTGGGCAAAACAAACAATTCAAATGATCATAGTCCCTCGATGACGCTTTCGAAAGTTGCCTAAAAATGATCAAGTCCCTTAAAGAAAACATTTCCCAAAGATACTTGGCACCATTGCAATTATGGTCTAAACGATGACCCGTGCCCGTCCCTTTCACA
Organism: Vicia faba; assembly: GCA_948472305.1. Classification (NCBI taxonomy): domain Eukaryota; kingdom Viridiplantae; phylum Streptophyta; class Magnoliopsida; order Fabales; family Fabaceae; genus Vicia; species Vicia faba. Next base: position 151,269,405 of record OX451740.1, read on the forward strand.
TCCTAACACAAGATTGTCCACCAAATGCAATGGTGGAACAAAATTGTTAAAAGGGTTAAAAGCATAGGAGAAGTCTTTGAGAAACTTAGGAGTAGACAACCTCTTAGTTACTTGAATCAAACTTGCAAAACAAAAACACTTGCCTATTTTTTTTAAACCTCACCTCACAACACTTTCAAAACAAACTTTCAAAAACAAATGAAAACCTTTTCAAAAGACGTACACCTTTGTATACATCCCAACATGGATCATTACAAAGGTTGCCACCACATTGGCCTCTTTTCAAAAACATTTTCAAACCCACACACAAAGCACCATTTCAAACAATTGAAAATTAAGGCAAGTTGATCTAAGCAAGTAACTAAGAGCCCATGGATAACCATGGATAGAAAGGGTGCTAACACCTTCCCTTTCTATAATCTACTCCCCGAACCCAAGAAAACATCTCAAAGGTTTTTGCTGTGCTTTTTTAACCTTTCCTTAGGATAAAATAAAAAGTCGGTGGCGACTCTTGCTCAACCGAAACATTTGCAAAAACAAACGTAAAACCATAGTCAGTTCTCCCACCGTATCACAGAACTGGCGACTCTGCTGGGGAAATTATTATAAGTGGAGTAACCTTAGGGCTTAGATCACCATTGTTTTCAATTGTTTGCCTTGTTCGCTTTTATAATTGTCGGCTTTGCATCGGAGTTTCATAGATCCTAACCCGGATCTGGGAAATACCCTTTTTAGGTAGCATAATCTGTGAGGGACCTGTCTGGCGTAGACCGACATGGGTGAAGCAGTGGCTACGTTGGTGTGGCACCTTGGTCTGTACCTATATCCCTTGTGTTGCAACGAGGAGAATATAGGTCTTCTAAGGAGTCATTAAACACCAACCGACCTTAGAACCTTAAATTGACCAAACTTGGCCATTAGAACAGTAGCAGTATGCTACACTCATTGAGGCTAAACTCTCGCAATGGTTCTGGCCGCAAGAAAAGATTGCGATGCTGGAGTTATGACCGATTGAGGGTAGTCAATGATTTGAGATCCTCTAGAACCCGGTTACTTTTGATAGGACAAGTTTTAACCAACGAAACTAAAAGAGGGTAATACCTAAACTTCATGCTGGCCTGAAAACTAAGGGTTGTCTTGTGTGACTTGTGTGCCTTATCATGCTTGCCTGTGTGAATACTTGTGGTGTGCTTCATCATAGCATCATGCCATCATACCATTGCATGCATCCTGTATAAAGGACTGACCCATTTCAAAGACAAAAAAGTTTCATCTTTGCTCTGTTTTGTAGGACATCATGATGCCCGTGCATAGGAATACTGTTCGGCTCAACTTTGTTCAACCACCAACTTTGCTCAAGGATTTGGTTGGCAGGATTCCAAACACTTCTTCCTTCATCAACAGGCATGGTTCTCTCCTTGGCTTGATCACTGCAAAATGGGACCAACAACTGATCAGTGTCCTGACCCAGTTTTATGACCCCTTGTATCATTGTTTCACCTTTCAAGACTTCCAGCTGGTCCCTACCCTGGAAGAATTCTCTTATCTGCTTGGTATCCCTGTCTTGGAACAAACACTATTCACTGGTTTGGAAAAGACTCCTAGGCCTGAAGAGGTTGCTGCAATTCTCCCCTTGACCAAAGAAGAGGTACTGGCCAACTGGGAAACTAGAAGTGGAGTTAAGGGCTTTTTGGTCAAATTTCTGGTTGGCAAGGCTAATGATTTCTGGAATGACTTGGACTTCAAGGCGTACGAAGACATTCTGGCTCTTTTAATCTATGGTCTGGTATTGTTTCCCAATCCTGACACCTTTATCAGTATCTATGTCGTAAGGATCTTCATGTCTCGGAATCCTGTACCCACTCTTTTGGGTGATATCCTACAACAACTCTATACTCGTACTGCCCGAAAACGGGGAACTCCGTGGTGTTGTGCTCCTTTGCTAGTGAGGTGGTTTATTTCGCACCTTCCTAAGTTCGTGCCGGAGAATGAAGAAGGAAAGGGTTGGGCTCATAGGCTAATGTCTCTCACTGATAATGACATCACTTGGACTCTCCGAGGTTTGGATGAGGTAGCTGTTATTGATCGTTGCGGAGAATACCCTAATGTCCCTTTGATTGGTATCCAAGGAGGAATCTCTTATAATCCATGCTTAGCTCTCCGCCAGTTTGGAAGAGCCAGAAGAGTAGGGCCTCATGAAATGTTTGTTCCTCACTTCCATTTTGAGTTTCAGGCAGACAGTGACAAACTACGCCATGGATTCATTAAGGCTTGGGACAGAATTCACAAAGCTAACCCACATGAGTTGGGACCAAAGACTTCTCTACCAATGGAACCCTATTGCAGATGGGTCCGCATCCGTGCTCAGAAGTTAGGTATGCCGTACGAAGCAGTCAGACCTATCATTCTTGAATCTCCTGATGAAGATGGGGTTCCTCCAACTGTCCTCCCTCCTCAGATACCCACTGATTTTGACACAATGAAGAGATCTTGGGCGCAGCTAAAGGAAGAACGGGATTTCTATCGGGAAAAGTTCAACGAGCAGGAACGGAAGATCCAGAGGCTGACTAAGCAATTGGAGGAAGAGCGGGTCCTGAATAACTACATCCACACTGAGAAGAGGAGGCCATGGGAGCACTGATGGGCTTTGGATATTTCCTTTTACAGCTTTTATTTCCTTTCAGTATTTTTCATTCCTGTAATGCCTAAGGGCAAGTTGTTGAACAATTCAAAATTTGAATCTAATAAAGTGTGTTTCCCTTTTGTCTACAAAGTTGAATCTTGTTTGTCTTTGAAAACATAAAACATACGCATCTCATTGAACCATATGCATAGCAGGTACCCTATTTCACAGGTTGCTTAATCTTCTTCGCTGTTTATTTGAACAGTCATCATGAATCCAGACTCATCCAGTGAGCAAGCAATCAAGGCCCTTCAGGCCCAAAGTGCCCAGTTTCAAGAAATGGTCCTGAGCCTGGCCCAAGGTCAGCAAGAGTTGAAGACTCTACTCCTGAAGAAGAAGAAGAAAAAGAGGACTGCGTTATTCAACACCGGACGCAGATTTGGGAACACACTCCATAACGAGGCTGATCCAACTACTTCTTCTGCTGAGAAAGACAGTCCCCAAGGGGGAGGAGCTCCTAGTCCGGCAGTCTCTGACAACGAGACGGACTACAATGACGAACAATACCCACCTGCTGCTGACAGATACAAGCAATTAGAGGACCGCTTGAGTGCCATGGAGATTCAGAATGTGCCGGGGCTGGATTTCGGAGATTTGGGGTTGGCTTCTGGGGTAGTAATCCCACAAAAGTTTAAGGCGCCTGCCTTTGCCAAATACGACGGGGCTTCCTGTCCAAAGCTGCATCTAAGGTCGTACGTAAGGAAGATCCAACCTTACACGGCGGATAAGAACCTTTGGATTCACTTCTTCCAAGATAGCCTTTCGGGGTCACAGCTTGAATGGTTCTACCAACTAGATGGAACTAGTATCCGACACTGGGAAGATTTGGCAACCGTGTTCTACAGACAATATCAATACAATTCTGATCTCGCTCCTACGCATACCCAACTTCAGGGTATGTCTCTAGGAACGGGCGAGGGGTTCAAAGAATATGCACAAAAATGGAGAGATTTGGCTGGTAGGGTGCAGCCTCCTTTGACTGATCGTGAGCTGGTTGATATGTTTCTAGGGACCTTGTCTGGTCCATTCTTCAATCATTTGGTTGGTAACTCCTCCGCTGGGTTTACGGATTTGATTCTGACGGGAGAAAGAATTGAAGCTGGCATCAGGTCAGGAAAGATACAAAAAGCTGCCTCCACAAGTACCGAGAAGAGACCTTTCAAGAAAGAAGCAAGTGCCGTCTATGGTCCTAGAAGACAAGTCAAGACAGAAAGTCGCCAAGCCGTCAATGCCTTGGTCATTTCAAAATCTGTTGCTGCTCCTCAGCAGTACAATCAACAAAGAGGTGAAAGGCCCAAGAGGCATTATACTCGGCTGAGTATGACCTTATCACAAATTTTACCGCAACTGTTATCAACCAACTTGGTAACCATCAAAGAGGCTCCTAAGGTCGTGAATACTGCGTCTCCTAAGTATATCCCAAATGCCCGCTGTGCTTATCATTCCGATAGCCCCGGGCATACTACTGATGATTGCTGGGCCTTGAGAAATAAGGTGCAAGACCTTATCGACGCAAAGGAAATTCAGTTTGAGGCGCCTGAGAGGCCAAATGTTGTAACTGCTCCTATGCCCCAGCATAGAGTAAATGCCATCGAGGAAGATTTGTATGCTGTTTCGGTGAATGATGTTGCTACCCCTCTTTTGACTGTTAAGAGGAACTTACTACTAGCCGGTTTATTTCCGGGTTGTAGTAAGGGTTGCCTCCTGTGTGCTGTTATCCCTACCGGTTGTCCGCTGCTAAAATCAGGCATCCAAAGCCTGATGGATAGCAAAGAAATTTTGTTCAAGAAAACTGCTGTTCCGTTTGTTTCCACTAAAGAAATATCTGTTGTCACAATTTACAATCCTACCAAAGCTCCCCCGAGGAAGCCAGTCCAAATTATGTCTGTTGCACCCATTACTATTACTGTTCCGGGGCCTCTCCCCTACGAATATGATAGAGCTGTCCCATGGCATTATGGGGCCGACGTGTATGTGCTTGGGGTGAAGCAGGAGTTCAACACCAATACCAGTATCAGTAACATCACTGGTCCCGCCAAGATTACCCGCAGTGGCAGGCTCTTCTCGCCTGACATTGCACCGCCAGTTATCCGAAAGCTGTTCATCATCACACCCGCAAGTGTGCATGTTCCAATTCAAGTTCCTGTGTCTACTACTGCCACCGAGTCCTCTGATACTCGGGGCAAGGAAATTGCTACCGATTTGCCTGCCAGGACGGAGGCACCAAAAAAGACTGCTGTCGAAGCCTCCCAACAAGAGATGGAGGAAATCCTTAAAATCATTAAAAAGAGCGACTTCAATGTTGTTGAACAGTTGGGGCATACTCCCTCCAAAATCTCTATGCTATCATTGCTGCTATGCTCAGAGGCCCATGCAAAAGCCCTGATTTCATTTTTGAAAACGGCCCATGTGCCGCAAGAGACCTCTGCAGATCAATTCACTGACTGTGTGGCTAATTTGACAGCTGACAATGGTTTGGGGTTCTCGGATGCTGACCTTACCGCCAAAGGGAAAAATCACAATGATGCCCTTCATGTTTCCATAGAATGCAGGGGCACTACTCTCGCACACGTGTTGGTGGATACCGGTTCTTCCTTGAATGTTTTGCCCAAGAAGGCGTTGGATCGCTTGGATTGTGAGGGTCTGGAATTGAAGCCTAGTAACATCATTGTTAGAGCCTTCAACAGTTCTAAGAGGATGGTGCATGGCGAAGTAGACATTCCTATTCGTGTGGGTTCCCAAGTCTTTGACTCGACGTTCTATGTAATGGATATTCGTCCATCTTATTCCTGCTTGTTGGGTCGACCCTGGATTCACAAGGCTGGGGCAGTAACATCCACTCTACACCAAAAGCTCAAATACCCTGTCAAAGGGAAGATTGTTACTGTGCAGGGTGAGGAGGAATACATGGTTAGTCACTTAAATTCATTCCGGTATATCGAGATGGACGGGGAGTTTTTTGAAACCCCCTTTCAGCATTTTGAGGAGGTACCTCCAACGTTGGCATCAGCTGAAACAGTGGTTGAAGAAGACTTTCTGTTGAAGATGGCGTCCTTGAAGGATGCCCGGGCTGTAATCAAGAAAGGCAAATGTGAAAACTGGGGTCAGCTTCCTAACTTCACACAAAAGAATGACAAGTTTGGGCTGGGCTTTACTGCAGAGGCTCAGAGGGCTGTGCGCAAGGAAAAGATCAGAAAGGCTCCGGTGTTTATCACCAACCCAAGGGTGAATGCTATCGAGGAGGACATAGAGGAAGCAGAGTTTGACAGTTGGATCTATCCAATCACCAGCAACGGACCAAGCAACTGGACGGCAAAGGATTTTACACCTATCACATTTGTCACGCAGTAATTAACTCTTTTGATTTTCAATTTGTAACAAACAATATGTTGAAACTTTGTTGGCTCAGTGTCCTACCCGGGGCATCGTAGCTCCATTTGTGAGGGCTTTTTTGTATGACATTTCCATATATCATCAATCAAAACATTGGACGTTTGTTGCATTTCAAATCTTGCGCTCTTTTTTCTTTCTGTGTTATATATTGCAAAACAGCTATATTTATACACACTCACTTATACAGGTTTCAATCCACTCTGGATCTCACTGGTAACAGCTCTGCTACCACCAGTTATGACTTTGAGAATCCGATCAACTTGGCCGAGGACGAAGGTGAAGATGATTGCGAAGTGCCTGGTGAACTCGCAAGACTGCTACTTCAAGAAGAGAGGGCCATTCAACCGCATGAAGAGCCGGTGGAAACAGTGAACCTGGGTACTGAGACATATAGGAAAGAGGTCAAGATTGGTGCCAATCTAGAGCTCAGCGTGAAGCAACGATTGATCCAGATGCTACATGATTACATGGAGATATTTGCTTGGTCATACGAAGATATGCCTGGTTTGGATGCCGACATTGTAGTTCATCACCTGCCAACCAAGGAAGACTGCCCTCCGGTAAAGCAAAAGGTCCGCCGTATGCGCCCAGAGATGTCCGAAAAGATCAAGGCTGAGGTTATGAAGCAATTCGATGTCGGGTTTCTAGCAGTAACTTCTTACCCTCAGTGGGTTGCCAATGTGGTGCCAGTGCCGAAGAAGGACGGTAAGGTCAGGATGTGTGTCGACTACATGGATTTAAACAGGGCAAGCCCCAAGGATGATTTTCCTCTACCTCACATTGACGTTCTTGTTGACAATACTGCTCAACACAAGGTTTTCTCCTTCATGGATGGTTTTTCAGGGTATAATCAGATCAAGATGGCTCCGGAAGATATGGAGAAGACTACCTTTGTGACTCAGTGGGGCACCTTCTGCTACAAGGTCATGCCATTCGGGTTGAAAAATGCTGGGGCAACCTACCAACGCGCCATGGTTGCTTTATTTCATGATAAGATCCATCATGATATTGAGGTATATGTGGATCACATGATTGCAAGGTCCCAAACTGAGGAGGAACACCTTGACCATCTGAGGAAGCTGTTTGACCGATTGAAGTTATACAAACTGAGGTTGAACCCAAACAAATGCACCTTTGGGGTGAGGTTCGGAAAATTGTTAGGTTTCATTGTAAGAGATAAAGGTATTCAGGTGGACCCTGCCAAGGTAAAAGCCATACAAGAGATGCCAACTCCAAAGACAGAGAAAGAAGTCAGAGGCTTTTTGGGACGACTGAATTACATTGCCCGATTCATCTCACATCTGACTGCTACTTGTGAGCCAATCTTCAAATTACTGAAGAAAGATCAAGTAGTACGCTGGAACGATGAATGTCAGGCTGCTTTTGAAAAGATAAAAGAGTATCTCCAAGAACCACCCATTCTTATGCCACCAGTGGAAGGAAGACCTCTGATATTATACTTGACAGTGCTTGATAATTCAATGGGGTGTGTGCTGGGGCAGCATGATGAGTCTGGCCGAAAAGAGCACGCTATATATTACTTGAGCAAAAAGTTTACCGACTGTGAGTCTCGTTACTCACTGCTCGAGAAAACTTGCTGCGCTCTGGTATGGGCTGCTCGCCGGCTGAGACAGTATATGCTGACTCACACCACCTTGTTGATTTCAAAGATGGATCCCATCAAGTACATATTCAAAAAGCCTGCTCTGTCTGGAAGAATAGCGAGATGGCAAATGATCTTGACAGAATATGATATCCAGTATACAACTCAGAAAGCAATCAAAGGAAGTGTACTGGCAGATCATTTGGCACACCAACCTGTGGATGATTACCAATCATTGAACTTTGAATTTTCGGACGAAGACATCATGGTGGTAACTGATTGTGAAGTGCCTGGACCGGATGAAGGACCTGAGGAAGGTTCCCGATGGTCTATGCATTTTGACGGAGCCTCCAACGCTTTGGGTAATGGTGTCGGCGCTGTAATCATATCTCCCAGAGGAACTCATACTCCCCTTACCGCCCGGTTATGTTTCAGCTGCACCAACAACATGGCAGAATATGAGGCATGTATCATGGGTCTACAAGCTGCAATCGACTTAAGGATCAAGTTTCTAAGTGTCTTCGGAGATTCCGCTCTCGTGATCAATCAGATCAAAGGCGAGTGGGATACGAAACACCCAAATCTTATTCCTTACAAGGAGTATGTGCTGACTTTGCTTCCCCACTTTGAAGAGATAACTTTTGAGCACTTCCCAAGAGAGGAGAATCAGCTAGCGGACGCACTAGCTACAATGTCTTCAATGTTCAAAGTTAAATGGGACAATGAGGCTCCCCGGATCATTATCTAGAAGTTGGACGAACCGACATACTGCTGCGATCTTGAGGCCGAAAAAGTGATTGAAAAACCCTGGTATCATGAGGTGAAGAGGTACTTGGAAGCTCAGGAATACCCTGAAGGTGCATCTGTCAATGACAAGAAGTTCATGAGGAGGTTTGCGGCAAAATTCTTCCTCAGCAATGACATTCTCTACAAACGGAATCATGATTCAACTCTATTGCGTTGTGTGGATAAGGCTGAAGCAGAGAAGATCATGATAGAACTGCATGAAGGTACATTCGAAACACATTCCAGTGGACACACCATGGCAAAGAAAATCCTTCGGGCGGGGTATTTCTGGTCCACAATGGAAGCCGATTGTTACCAACACTCTCGAACTTGTCATAAATGCCAGATCTATGCTGACAAGGTGCACATCCCTCCAGTTCCTCTGAACGTCCTGACGGCACCATGGCCTTTTGCAATGTGGGGCATTGACATGATCGGTGAGATCCGACCGACGGCATCCAACGGGCATCGCTTCATCTTGGTGGCAATCAATTACTTCACGAAGTGGGTTGAGGCAGCTTCCTACGCAACGGTAACCAAGAGCGTCGTGGCACGTTTCATCCGGCATAATCTGATCTGTCGGTACGGCGTCCCGGAAAGAATCATTACGGACAATGGTACCAATCTCAATAACAAAATGATCACTGAGCTCTACGAACAATTCAAGATACAACACCATAACTCTTCTCCCTACCGGCCGAAGATGAATGGGGCTGTAGAGGCAGCTAATAAGAATATCAAAAAGATTGTGCAGAAGATGACAGTGACCTATAAAGATTGGCACGAGATGTTACCATTCTCTCTTCATGGGTACCGTACCTCAGCAAGGACGTCAACCGGGGCAACTCCTTTCTCCTTGGTCTATGGCATGGAGGCAGTCTTGCCAATTGAAGTCCAGATACCCTCTCTCCGGATAATGAAGGATGCAGACTTGAGTGAAGATGACTGGATCCAGACTTGACTTGATCAATTAAACCTGATTGACGAAAAGAGGCTCTCCGCTATCTGTCATGGTCAGACGTACCAAAAACGGATGATCAGGGCATTTAACAAGAAAGTCAGACCACAAGAGTATCCAGTTGGGGACCTGGTAATCAAGCGCATCATCCTTCCTCAAAGTGATCCCCGGGGCAAATGGACCCCTACATACGAAGGGCCATTTGTGGTTAAACATGTGTTCTCAGGAGGAGCCATGATCTTGAGCACCATGGATGGTGACGACCTTCCTCACCCCGCCAATGCAGACATAGTAAAAAGATACTACGCATGAATAAAAGACCCGCTAGGTTGACATACCTAGGCAAAAATAAGGGCTTCCCGGCGAACCAAAAGGGTTCGGGAAAAAATAAGGGATGAAATGAAAAAAAATCTGTACACCCGGCAAGTCGAAAACCTGAAAAGGCGGCTTGGGCAAAAATGGGTATCCCGGTGGACTAAAAACCCGAAAGGGCGGTCCAGGCAAAAGTTAGGGATAAAGCGTAACACTATGTCTCATTGGATCACTTTGCATCCGGAATTCGGCATCAACCATCTGGCTCAGATCTCGGCATCGATCAATCAGTTTCATCTTCAACCAAGCAGCAAAGTGATGAGACGCTTGAAGACGTAAAGGCGATAGCAGAGTTGGAACCCAGTGGGATTGTTCACATAACTGTTTTGTTTCCTTTTCAAAATTGTAAATTCTATGTTATTCGGCGGCATTCTCTTACTAGGATGTCAGCCTCTTGTACAAAAACGCCTATTCACAGGCAAAATTCAAATCAATACAAATTCACTTGTCCATACAAATTGCCATTGTTTCTCCTTTTTCTGTTTTGTCTTGCGAAGAACGTCCAATGTTCATTTTTGATATATGCATTTGACATTAAATGGCTGATTCATAAATATTTGCATATGAAACAAAAGACTAATTACAGGTGACATCAGAAACAGGGGCAATGTAGAGTTGTTTAATGCAGTCTGGTTGCTTTGTCCGCCAAGGTACCAAGGTAGATTCTAACTGAAGGATGTGATCAAGTTCTCTCAACTCCCCACAGAATAAGACAAGATTCAGCAATACTTTCCCCAGCGGAGTATAGGCATTCATCAGCAAGCATCCCCGACAGTCTTGATCTAAGATTGTTCCCCGACGGAATACCATCATCCCCAGTGGAACCATTTACCAGTACAATTCCAAAAGTTTGCCCAGGAAAGTGGAATCCTTATCCCCAACAGGTCTTGAAGCTTATCCCCAGTAGATTCTGGAAGCTTATCCCCTGCAGGGTACGGACGTCTCTCCCGAGCTCTATTCAAAGTTATTCCTCACAAGGGCTTATAACTGGGTTATCCTCAGCTAATTGCCACGGAAGATCGCCCTCGGCGAAGTTCTTCCTATCCCCAGCGGAGTTTATCTTCATTATCCCCGGCGGAGTCCATCATTGAAATCCTCAGTGAAGCTCTCGTCAAACTTCAGCAAAGTATCTCTTCCGCAGAGCAATTCCCCGCAGAGTGATCTCTCCAACAAGTTTATTCCTCAACGGAGTCATCTTCTCCTACCAGTGTATTCTTGCAACCATCATCCCCAGCGGAAGAGAAGAGCTCTATTCTTCAATATCAGCCCAAAATTCAATTCCCCGGCCGGTCGTCAAGGATTTATTTTCCTAGACGAAAATACATTCATAAACATTTCACATTCTCATACATCTTGCTTACATACATGATAAAATGCATACAACATTATCTCATGTTGAACATCATGACATCATGCATTTCATGCATCATGACATTGCATACAACTGATGTTTTTGCCTTTTCAGGGGAAAAGACAATCCCAAAGACAACTACCTTCAACTGTCACAATTCCAGATCTGATTCCTATATCATGCCAGGGCATATCTGTTGACTACACTTCCAGACTCGATTCCTGTATCTAGCTAGGGCACGTCTGAAGATTTCCAGATTCGATTCCTGTATCCAGCCAGGGCATATCTGTGAGCAACCAATTGTAGATTCGATTCCTGTATCCAGCCAGGGCATATCTATCAACTATCACGATTCCAGATTCGACTCCTGTATCCGGCCAGGGCATATCTGTTGACCACGTTTCCAGACTCGATTCCTGTATCTAGCCAGGGCACGTCTGAAGATTTCCAGATTCGATTCCTGTATCCAGCCAGGGAACATCTGTGAGCAACCGATTGTAGATTCGACACCTGTATCTAGCCAGGGCATATCTGTATGGGCATCCCGGTGAACCGAAAACCCGAGAGGGCGGTTCAGGCAAAAATTAGGGATAAAAACAAAAAAATCTGTACACCCGGCAAGTTGAAAACCCGAAAGGGCGGCTTGGGCAAAAAGGGGTTTCCCGGTGGATCGAAAACCCGAAAGGGCGATTCAGGCAAAAGTTAGGGAATTAAATCGTATGACTATATCTCGTCGGATCACTTCAAAGACAATCTCTTCATCAACCAGTTCCAGGTTTCTGATCAATCCAGTCATCGGCAAACGAAGCATTGGATGGACATATATTCAGAGTTGTGAAGGCTATAGCGGAATGGAATCCCATGGAATTATTTTACATAGCCATCTTTATTTTGTATAAATCTTTCAATATTTACGACAAAATCCTCTTACTAGGATGATTGTCTCCTTTGTACAAATATACTCAGAGAAAGTTAATACAAATACTCTTCCCAGAAATTTGTGTCATTTCCTTTTTTTTTTTCTCTTGCACTAATTGTTTTGTTTTGAGAAACGTCCAATGTTTTGTTAGATAGGCATATGCATTTGAACATAATCATTTCCTTATGAATCAAGAAAGAGGACTACTGATAGGTTGAAGGTGCAGTTGGATATCTTGATACCCTTTCAAAGGAAACCCCCAGGAGATTTGGAATCCATGTCCCCAGCAAGTCTTGAAGCTTATCCCCAGTAGATTCTGGAAGCTTATCCCCTGCAGAGTACGGACGTCTCTCCCGAGCTTTATTCAAAGTTATTCCTCACAAGGGCTTATAATGGGGTTATCCTCAGCTAATTTCCACGGAAGATCGCACTCGGCAAATTTCTTCCTATCCCCAGCAGAGTTCATCAGAGTTCCCCAACATAACTTATCAATACAATCCCTAGAGGAGTTTATCTTTGTTATCCCCAGCCAGAGAATCCTCCAGAACTCAATTCCCCTCAGAGTTTAAGTCTCGGTATCCCCAGCAGAGCTAAAACTTCAAACTACCAATCCCCAGCGGAGCCAGACTAGTGAACCTTTTCCCCACATAAATGCTTCTCACTAGACTAGAGATTCTCAGTCTTATCTCCCCAACTATAGTCTACCAGGTTCTAAAATCCCCAGTAGAAATCATCAGAAATTCTTTTACCCTGCAAATCACCAAGGAAATTCCAAGTCTCCGCAAGTGGTTCTAAGGCCCCTCGACGTTTGAAGGACTGGTATTCCCCAAGCAAATTTGAAGACTTTCAGTTTTCAGTTCCTCATTGTATATTCGAAGATTCTCCAGTGAAGGTCTCCTCAAGACAGGAATTCCCCAGAAGATTGGTATACAACCCAAGCTCCTTATTCCTCAACAACAACCATGAATTATTCTTCCCGGCAGCAGTCAAGATGCTTTTATCTTCAGCCATCTCGGATTCATCTATCCTTCGCAAGACAGCTCTCCAGCTTACATGCCCATTCACTTACATTCATATCATATAACATACATTACATCATGCATCATGACATTGCATACAACTAACCCTTTACCTTTTCAGAGATTCTTTCCAGGAATAGTTCAGATGTGACCCCGACAGGGAACCATCCTGATGCTTATTCCAGATAGAGTTTTACACGAGCTCATCATCAGGAAACCCTACACCGGATCCTCCTCAACTTCAAGATTTCTGAAAACAGTTCACGGGTTCTCCAAGTAACGGATGTTAACCTATCGCTTGTTCAGATTCTTCTCAAGACTTCTGAAAACAGTTTATGGATTCTTCCCAACAACGGATGTTAATCTATCGCTTGTTCAGATGCAACTTTTGAAAACAGTTTACGGACGCTTCCCAACAGCGGATGCTGCTCCATTGCTTATTCAACTCCAAGATTTCTGAAAACAGTTCACGGGTTCTCCAAGTAACGGATGTTAACCTATCGCTTGTTCAGTTTCTTCTCAAGACTTCTGAAAACAGTTTATGGATTCTTCCCAACAACGGATGATAATCTATCGCTTGTTCAGATGCAACTTTTGAAAACAGTTTACAGACGCTTCCCAACAACGGATGCTGCTCTATTGCTTATTCAACTTCAAGATTTCTTAAAACAGTTCACGGGTTCTCCAAGTAACGGAGGTTAACCTATCGCTTGTTCAGTTTCTTCTCAAGACTTCTGAAAACAGTTTATGGATTCTTCCCAACAACGGATGTTAATTTATCGCTTGTTCAGATGCAACTTTTGAAAACAGTTTACGGACGCTTCCCAACAACGAATGCTGCTCTATTGCTTATTCAACTCCAAGATTTCTGAAAACAGTTCACGGGTTCTCCAAGTAATGGATGTTAACCTATCGCTTGTTCAGATTCTTCTTCGAAGACTTCTGAAAACAGTTTATAGATTCTTCCCAACAACGGATGTTAATCTATCGCTTGTTCAGACTCTTCTCAACTTTTGAAAACAGTTTACGGATGCCTCCAGATACGGATGTCAATCTATTGCTTATTCAGACCCCAGTTCAGAGATGGTCCTAAACATGGGCACCTCTCTGATACTCATTCCAGATGGCATCTTTAAGCCCATCCTCGACAAGTTTCTGTCACTCCCCCCGATGTCATCGTTAAGCCCATCTCCAAATGGCATCTCTAAGCCCATTCCCGCATCCATTGCTTTGACAAGTGCAAATTTAAGGGCACTCTAGTGTCCAATCTCCTTTTACCCTCGAGTCACGAAAGGCAAACTTGCCAATCTAACTCTTCGGATTCAAGAAGATTGAACAGGGGCAACTGTTGTACCCCAAAATTTTCCCTCCCTTTTTCTCAACATTTTCTCATCACAAGACCCTTGAAGCTCAAGATCCAGTTAGGGTTTCCTCTGCTCAAGACTTCTCCTTGCACTGTTGACCCAAATTAGGGTTTGTGTTTGCACAAAGATGTTTTGACCAAAATTGCCTAAGATGACTTTCATGCTTCATATTGGACTCCCAAGTTTATCCATACCAAGTTTCAAGTCTTGATTCCAAATTTTGCCCAGTCAATTGGACAGTTGACCTAGAAATCAGCTGTATTGGGGAAAAAGTCAACTGTGGCCAATTGACAGCCAAATCTCATGAAAATTGACCCACATCAATATTATAAACTCACATGGACCATTTGATCAAGTTTGGATCACAATTCCACAAGAAATTTGATCAGATCACCAAAAGGGCAAAATGGTCATTTTTAGGGTTTTGACTGCACAAAGGCAATTTTTGACTGTTTGACCTAGCCAATGGCAAACTGTTGTACCCAAAAATTTGCCCTCCCATTTCCTCAACATTTTCTCATCACAAGACCCTTGAAGATCAAGACCCAGTTAGGGTTTCCTCTGCTCAAGACTTCTCCTTGCACTGTTGACCCAAATTAGGGTTTGTGTTTGCACAAAGATATTTTGACCTAAAATGCCTAAGATGGCTTTCATGCTTCATGTTGGACTCCCAAGTTTATCCATACCAAGTTTCAAGTCTTGATTCCAAATTTTGCCCAGTCAATTGGACAGTTGACCTAGAAATCAACTGTATTGGGGAAAAAGTCAACTGTGGCC
Organism: Vicia faba; assembly: GCA_948472305.1. Classification (NCBI taxonomy): domain Eukaryota; kingdom Viridiplantae; phylum Streptophyta; class Magnoliopsida; order Fabales; family Fabaceae; genus Vicia; species Vicia faba. The sequence goes on from OX451740.1 coordinate 151,284,630, forward strand.
AATTGACAGTCAAATCTCATGAAAATTGACCCACATCAACATTATGAACTCACATGGACCATTTGATCAAGTTTGGATCACAATTCCTCAAGAAATTTGATCAGATCACCAAAAGGGCAAAATGGTCATTTTTAGGGTTTTGACTGCACAAAGGCAATTTTTGACTGTTTGACCTAGCCAATGGCAAACCAAGCTCACATATGGACTCAAGAACCCCATGGAATTATCTTGACAAGCTCAACAAGTTCAAAAGATCCCAAATACACAAGATTGACAGTTGAATTTCCCAGTCAATTGATCAATTTTGACTATATACTGAAAAGTCAAACTTTGACTTTTTGGTCAAAATCAAGGGTCAAGATTCATTTTTCATCAAAACATGCCAAATCATGAAACTTGTCCATCAAGAAATCAAGAATTGCAAATTAGGGTTTGAAATGAAGATTTTTCATAACTTAGAATTTTTCTAAGTTATGAAAAACCCTAATTTTTTCCTAACTTTGCCCCACTTTCTCACCAAGATTCATTTGGATTCAAGCAAAAGTCGAAACATGAAAGTTGTAGCCTATTTCAAAATCTACAACTTTGATTCACAAAGTTTTCCCAAAAGAGGCTTGTATCTCAAGTTACAATTTTTGGAACAAGGGTACCAAACCATTCTTAACTTAGTGAAATTTTGACCTTTTTAGGCAAGGTTTTTACCTAGCTTCAAGACCATTTTTCATACACTTCCACTTGGAATTTCAATTTGCATTTCAAAGATGGATTGTAGTACACATTCCAAGCTTTCCAAAATGTCCAAGAACTCATCAAACAACCTCATGGTTAGGGAGAATCGAATTTGACAATATGGGAAAAACTCACTTTTGAATTGGCCAAGTTACATGTTCATAACACTATGCATTTTTCAATCTCAGCTTGCACAACTTAATTACAGGTCTTTTATCTCAATTACACTCATAAATTTAATGCCAATCCTTTGTGCAAAGACCATGTTCTATGTGTTCAAGCATTGCCTAAAGGTTTAATCCCAAATTGGAAAAAGCATTATATCCATTTTTGCAAAAGTTACACTTTATGTCAATTGGTAAATCAAGAGGGTACAAAGGAAATCTCTTTGGCACAAGTTTATGAGTAAATCACTCTGATCAAGACAAGGTTTTGCAGCATGTTTAGGGGGCCTCTACCTGTCTAGAACTGAACTTGGCCATTGCTTGCTTAAAGTTTAAGAAACATAGCATAACATGTACCAACTCTCATATCAGTTAACCAAGGCTTAGAGAAAGTTATCAAACACATTCTAAACATTGATCCTAAGCTGAAGCACGACCCTAATATCCCCAATACCTCCCCATTCCCAGAATCACCTTCAAACTGCTCAAAACAGGGCATCCCTGCAGTTTGAGTTCTATAGCTCAAACCTTCCATGCTTTCTTACTAAAAACTTGTCAAACACATTCCCTAACATCCCTTGAAGCTAATCAAAACCTAAGACACGACCTGTAACACTCCCAGGCATCATCACCATTTTCATTTTCTTGTTTTGCAGTTGAAGCTCTATAGCACGATTCAAGAGGTTTCAAGACAAAGTAAAACTTGGAATAGCATCCTCACACTTCAAAGAAGCTGTACAAATCATCATCTTGCCCTGAAAGCTCCTCCATTGCAAGGCACGATTTCAACTGAACAGGTATATTCATGAAGTTCTATCTCTCAATATAGGCATTGTTAGCTTTAGGTTTGTGAAGGAAACATGTCACAATCATAGCCTTGAACATGCCCATATGATTATATTTCATTTATATTATGTATGCTTAGGGAATTTTGAGTCTGAACATTGATGAAAAACTAGGTCAGGAATTGGGGGAGAAGAAATTCTCCCTCATCTTAGAGAGTTAAGTCAAGTTCTTTATATCCCTGAATTCGTCTTCTCATGCTCTACATTTTTCATGTTGTAAGTTTTGCTTGAAAGTCCAGGAATTGGGAGATAGAAAACGCGTGTTTGAGTGTTCATACAGGTTCAGAGGTTGAAGAAGACAGGTTCTGGGCTGGGCCTGGAATGTTCTTTCTTTTTGCACCACTTGTTTGCTTTTACACCCCCTGAGCCCATTTTGCTTGTTTTAATGTTTCTTTGACTTTTTCTTTTTTGGTTTGACTTATTTATTTTTTCTTATGATATTAAAAATATAAAAAATATTTTTCTCACCATTTTCCTATTTATTAGGTATTTATTTGTTTAGATTAGTTTTTTGAACATAAATAAATAAATAGATATACTTTTATTTAAAAAATGTTAAAATAGTGCAAATACATTTTTATTTTCATTTTATTTCATTTTATCTTCTGAAAATATTTTATATAAAAAATACTTTTTTTTTTACAAATATTAAATATTATATATATATATAAATAAAAGTATATATATATATATATATATATATATATATATATATATATATATATATATATATATATATATATATATATAAATAAAAGTATATATATATATATATATATATATATATATATATATATATATATATATATATATATATATATATATATATACTTTTATATATATATATATATATATATATATATATATATATATATATATATATATATATATATATATATATATATATATATATATATATATATATATATATATATATATATATATAAATAAAAGTATATATATATAGTATATATATATATATATATATATATATATATATATACTTTTATATATATATATATATATATATATATATATATATATATATATATATATATATATATATATATATATATTATATATATATATATATATATATATATATATATATATATATATATATATATATATATATATATATATATATATATATATATATATATATATATATATATATATATATATATACTTTTATTTATATATATATATATATATATATATATATATATATATATATATATATATATATATATATATATATATATATATATATATATATATATATATATATATAAATAAAAGTATATATATATATATATATATATATATATATATATATATATATATATATATATATATATATATATATATATATATATATATATATATATATATATATATATATATATATATATATTAATATATTTAGGTTAAAATGCAAAATACATACTCTTTTATTTTTTTATTAATATTTAATATAAAAAATACCTTTTTGACAAATATACTTCATTTTTTTTTATTTTTTGTATATAATAAATATTATACATATTAAATAATTAATACATTTTATTTAATAAAATTAGGGTTTTGCCCTAAACATAAAAAAAACTCCAAAAAAATAATACTTTTTTTTTTGTTTATTTTGACATGTAAAAATACTTTTTTGTCCATACATACAAAAACATTTTTTTTGCATCTTGCATATTTATTCTTATTTTATTTAATTTGTGCAATTAAATTATCTTGTAAATAATTCAATATTGATGTAATAGTTTAGGTTTAAATTCCTTGTCAAAATCCCCATTTGAACATTTGTACCCCCCTTTCCATATATTGTGTTGTAATAGCTTAGTAAATTTATTTTTCGCACTTTATTGCTTTCTAATTATACCATGTTAGAATTAGGGTTTGTATGCGAATCAAAAACGACAAAAATAGTTTGACCTAATTTCAAGATAAACAAGCATGAAAATGGACAACACTAATCACACTTGCACCCCTAGGGTATTCCACTTGTTGCCTTCAATAAATGGGCCATATTGCATGTTAGGTCTCTTTGGGCAAAACAAAAAATTCAAATGATCATAGTCCCTCGATGACGCTTTCGAAAGTTGCCTAAAAATGATCAAGTCCCTTAAAGAAAACATTGCCCAAAGATACTTGGCACCATTGCAATTATGGTCTAAACAATGACCCGCGCCCGTCCCTTTCACATCCTAACACAAGATTGTCCACCAAATGCAATGGTGGAACAAAATTGTTAAAAGGGTTAAAAGCATAGGAGAAGTCTTTGAGAAACTTAGGAGTAGACAACCTCTTAGTTACTTGAATCAAACTTGCAAAACAAAAAGACTTGCCTATTTTTTTTAAACCTCACCTCACAACACTTTCAAAACAAACTTTCAAAAACAAATGAAAACCTTTTCAAAAGACGGTACACCTTTGTATACATCCCAACATGGATCATTACAAAGGTTGCCACCACATTGGCCTCTTTTCAAAAACATTTTCAAACCCACACACAAAGCACCATTTCAAACAATTGAAAATTAAGGCAAGTTGATCTAAGCAAGTAACTAAGAGCCCATGGATAACCATGGATAGAAAGGGTGCTAACACCTTCCCTTTCTATAATCTACTCCCCGAACCCAAGAAAACATCTCAAAGGTTTTTTCTGTGCTTTTTTAACCTTTCCTTAGGATAAAATAAAAAGTCGGTGGCGACTCTTGCTCAACCGAAACATTTGCGAAAACAAACGCAAAACCATAGTCAGTTCTCCCACCGTATCATACAAACCAAGCTCACATATGGACTCAAGGACCCCATGTAATTGTCTTGACATGCTCAACAAGTTCAAAAGATCCCAAATGCACAAGATTGAGAGTTGAATTTCCCAGTCAATTGATCAATTTTGACTGTATACTGAAAAGTCAAACTTTGACTTTTTGGTCAAAATCAAGTATCAAGATTCATTTTTCATCAAAACATGCCAAATCATGAAACTTGTTCATCAAGAAATCAAGAATTGCAAATTAGGGTTTGAAATGAAGATTTTTCATAACTTAGAAATTTTCTAAGTTATGAAAAACCCTAATTTTTTCCTAACTTTGCCCCACTTTCTCACCAATATTCATTTGGATTCAAGCAAAGGTCAAAACATGAAAGTTGTAGTCCATTGCAAAATCTACAACTTTGATTCACAAAGTTTTCCAAAAATAAGCTTGTAGCTCAAGTTACAATTTTTGGAACAAGGGTACCAAACCATTCTTAACTTAGAGAAAATTTGACCTATTTTAGGCAGGATTTTTGCCTAACTTCAAGACCATTTTTCACATACTTCCACTTGGCATTTAAATTTGCACTTCAAAGATGGATTGTAGTACACATTCCAAGCTTTCCAAAATGTCCAAAAACTCATCAAACAACCACATGGTTGGAGAGAATCGAATTTGGCAATATGGGAAAAACTCACTTTTGTTATGGCCAATTTCCATGTTCATACACTTAGGCAATTTTCAAATCAGCATGCATTTCTTGATTACAGGCCCTAAATCTCTTTTACACTCATAAATTTAATTCAAACTCATTGTGCCAAGACCATATTTTTTGTGTTCAAGCATTGCATAATGGTTTAGTCCCAAAATAGATAAAGCATTTTAACCATTTTTGCAAAAGTGAACTTTATGTCAAAATGCAAATCCAAGCAAGTACAGTTAAGATCTCTTTGGCACAAGTTTATGGGCTAATTACACTGATCAAGACTAAGTGGTTCAGCATAGAATAGGGGCCTGTACAGGCTAGAAACACCAAGTGGCCTTTTGTTGCTTAAAGTGTAAGAAACTTGCCATAACACACACCAACTATCATTCCTGTAAACCAAGCCTTAAGCAAAGTTATCAAGCACATTCTAAACATCCATTCTGAGCTAGAACACGACCCTAACATCTCCATTGCCTCCCCATACACAGAATCACTCTCAAACTGTCCAAACAGAGCACCTGCTGCAGATTGAATCCCACAACTCATTTCCATCGTGCATCTTGGCCAAAACCAGTTCAAACACTTTCCTTACCATCAATCCAAACTATCCAAAGCATTAGAAGTGGACTGTAACTCCTCTAACCAGTTTGGCCATTTTCATTTCTTCCTCTTGCAGGTTGACTTCTGCAGCTTGGTACAGAAGGTTTCAAGGCATACCAAGTATTGGAGTAGCATCCTCACACTTCAAGGAAGCTATACAAATCATCATCTTGCCCTGAAAGCTCCCCCATTGCCAGACACGATTCCAACTGAACAGGTATATTTATGAACTTCTAACTCTCAATGTAGGCATTGTTAGCTCTAGGTTTGTGAATAAAAAGTGTTCTACTCATGCCCCTGAAACTGTACATGCCTTTACTTTCCATTTATTTTGCCTGTGTTATGAGAATTTGAGGTCTGAACATTGATAAAAAGTTAGGTTAAGATTTGGGAATGGAGAAATTCTCTCTCATTTCTGAGAGTTAGGATGAGTTCTTTACATGTCCAGAATCGTGGCTTGATGCTTAACATTTCTTATGTTGTAAGTTTGTGCAAAAAGTCAAGGAATCCAGATGTTTGAATCAGTGTACAGGCGCGCGTTTTTGACAAAGTTTCTGGCTGGAGGTTGAAGAAGCTCCACGTGGGCTGGGCCTGTTTTGTTATTTCTTTTCACACCATGTTTTTGCTTCTACACCCCCTTGGCCCATTATGTTTATTTTTATGTTTTTTTGACTTTTTCTTTTTTGTTCTGACTTATTTATTTTCTCTAATAATATTAAAAATATAAAAAATATTTTTCACACCATTTTTATATTTTTTAGGCATTTATTTGTTTATATTGATATTTGTATGTAAATATATACATAATACTTTTTTAGAATATTAGGAAAAAATACCAAATACATTCATTTTTTTCATTTTTTATTTTATTTTATCTTCTGAAAAATATTTGATATAAAATATACTTTTTTTTATAAATATTAAATATTATTATTTTTGTACATATAATATATATTTAGTAAATAATAATAATACATCCATATTAATTAGCATATTTAGGGAAAAATACAAAATATATACATTTTATTTTTATTAATATTTGACATTAAAAATACCCTTTTTTACAAATGTGCTTCATTTTTATTTTATTTTTTGTATATAATAAATAAACATTGTACATATTAAATAAATAATACCTTTTACCTAATAAAATTAGGGTTTTACCCTAAACATAAAAATACCCAAAAATTAATACTTTTTTTTTACTTAACATATAAAAATACTCTTTTTCATACACATAAAAACATTTTTTTTGCATCTTGCATATTTATTTTATTTCCATTTAATTTGTGCAATTAAATATCTTGTAAATAATTCCAAATTGATGTAATAGTTAGGTTTAAATTCCTTGTCAAATACCCCCCATTTGAACATTTGTACCCCCCTTCCCATATTGTGTTGTAATAGCTTAGGAACCTTAAATTTCGCACTTTAATGCTTTCTAAATATACCATGTTAGAATTAGGGTTTGTATGCAAATAAAAACAACAAAATAGTTTGACCTAATTTCAAGATAATCAAGCATGAAAATGGACAACACTAATCACACTTGCACCCCTAGGGTATTCCACTTGTTGCCTTCAATAATGGGCCATATTGCATGTTAGGTCTCTTTGGGCAAAACAAACAATTCAAATGATCATAGTCCCTCGACGACGCTTTCGAAAGTTGCCTAAAAAATGATCAAGTCCCTTAAAGGAAAATTTCCCAAAGATACTTGGCACCATTGCAATTATGGTCTAAACGATGACCCGCGCCCGTCCCTTTCACATCCTAACACAAGATTGTCCATCAAATGCAATGGTGGAACAAAATTGTTAAAAGGGTTAAAACATAGCAAAAATCTTTGAGAACTTTAGGGTAGATAGCTCTTAAGTACTTGTCAACTTGCAAAACAAAAACACTTGCCTATTTTTCAAACTACACTTCATAAACACTTTCAAAACAACTTTCAAAAAACCTTGAAACATCTTTTCAAAAAGACAAACACCTTTTGTAAAACATTCGAGTAAAGAATTGTTACAAGGGTAGCCTAGACAAGGCATCTTTTTCAAAACATTTTCAAAACCACACACAAAGCACCATTTCAAACAATTGAAAACCAAGGCAAGTTGATCTAAGCAAGTACCTAAGAGCCCATGGATAACCATGGATAGAAAGGGTGCTAATACCTTCCCTTTCTATAATCTACTCCCGAACCCAAGAAAATATCTCAAAGGTTTTTGCTGTGCTTTTTAAACCTTTCCTTAGGATAAAATAAAAAGTCGGTGGCGACTCTTGCTCAACCGAAACATTTGCGAAAACAAACGCAAAACCATAGTCAGTTCTCCCACCGTATCACAGGATCACTCCATGTGACTGAGATGGGCAAATCAATAGCGTTGAACATACACACCTACATTATTAGAAGGAAATACTGTAAATAATTGTTAAAATTAATGTGTTGTAACCACCACTATCTTTAGGAAGCATTATGAGAGAATTGTAACCATCACATTATAATGATTGTCTTTATTTAGATTTATGGTAGAGTTGTGTGATACGGTGGGAGAACTGACTTGAGGTTTTGCGTTTGTGTTCGCAAATGTTTCGATTTAGTAAGAGTCGCCATCGACTTTTTATTTTATCCTAAGGAAAGGTCAAAAAGCACAGGAAAGACCTTTGAGATGTTTTCTTGGATTCGGGGGGTAGATTATGAAAAGGGAAGGTGCTAGCACCCTTTTCATCCATGGTTATCCATGGGCTCTTAGTTACTTGTTTTAGATCACTTGCCTTTGCTTTTCAATTGTTTGAAATGGTGCTTTGTGTGTGGTTTTTGAAAATGTTTTTTAAAAAAGATGCCTTGTCTAGGCAACCTTTGTAATGATTCTTGTTTGAATATATACAAAGGTGTGTGTCTTTTTGAAAAGATATTTCAATATTTTGAAAGTTGTTTTGAAATTGTTTTGAAATTGTGTTGTGAAGTGTGTTTGAAAATGGCAAGGATGTTTTGCAAGATTTTGATCAAGTAACTAAGAGTTGTCTACCCTATTTTACCCAAAGATCTTTCTTATGTTTTTAACCCTTTTTAACAATGTTGTTTCACCATTGTATTTGATGAACAACCTTGTGTTAGGATGTTAAACGGGACAGGCGCGGGTCATCGAATACAATCATTGAAAGCAACTTGTGAGACGCTCCAGCAATTTTGTAAGGGACAAGATTGTTTTATCAAAGGCAACATCGAGGGTAATCGAGGGACTACGATCTTTGTTTATCTAAAAGAAATTTGCTAGAGTGTCTCATATTCGAGGGACATGATTGTATTTTCCGAGGCAACAAGCGAGGTTACCCTAGAGGTGCAAGTGTGAATGGTGTATTGATTTTCATACATTTATCTTGTATTGGGTCACCTAGCGATTGATTTTGAATCTTCGCATACAAACCCTAATTACTATACAGTATATTGAAAGCGATAAATTGCGGGAATTTAAAGTCTAAGTTATTACAAATAAGTATCCAGGGATGGGGGTACAATCATTTACAAATGGGGATGAGTCTTATCAGAATAATAATGTCCAAGTATATATTACAACCAAATTGAACTGTCGCATTTTCAATGTAAAATTATAACAAAATATAAGATAATAAAAATCAAAGAAATATGAGATGCATGTATTTATTTACAAATGATCAAATAAAATTTTTAACCTAAGAAAGATTAAGTATTTATTATTATTGTGTTTTATGGTTTTTAGGAACTTATGTAAAAAAGATTAGTTAAACGAAAATTCTAGTATTTTTGTAATTAATTAAAAACAACAAATTATATCAAAACAAACTTTAATCTATTATTGGTTTTCTTTATTATTAAAAAAACAAAATTTTTTAGAGTAAAAATAAAAAAGAAAAGTATTGATTTAAAGAAAATAAATTAATTAGTAAAGAAAAGAAAGAGTATTAGTTTGAAAATTGAAAAGAGGAGGATGATGGGCCTAGGATTAGTATTTGGCCCAAAGTGGTACAAAAAGAAAGAAACAAAAGAAACTGAATGGGAAATGGGGGGTGTGCGCTAGCCAGAAGTAGTGTGAGCCTATGGTTTTGCTTGGGGCGAAGGCCCAGCTGAAGTGTTTGACAATTTTCTTAGGGTTTGCTCAGTTTAGGGTTTGTAACTTCTTGCTTCAACGACGCCGCTCCTCTCATCTTCTTTGTTTACTTCGTCTCTCTCAAACTCCCTCTCTCTTCATGTCCTAGGTTACCAGGCGTCGCCCTCTCTCACTTCCTCTCCTCTCACAGCGGCCCATAGTTGTGGTGTGAATGGTACGGATTTTTTTATCTTTTCTCTCTCATGCTTTTTACAGATTTGTTCATTTGTTTGCATGTTCGTGTTTTACAGCTTTAATCTCTTTAACCTATTATGTTTTGAAGGGAATTTACCTTGAGTAATATGGAGAGGAAAGTGAAGGAAAGGAGAGGGATTGGTGGCGCTTCCAGTGGCCGGAACGGAGGGCGGAGATGCTGGTTGCTTGCTTTGGCTTATGGTATTTATGTATTTTCTTTTGATTATGTCGTTTGATGATGATGAATATGAAAACTTGCTCGAAACCTTTGCTTGCTTTTGTCTCTTGTTGATGATGAAGGATATACTTCTGAAATTCCTCCTTTTTGATATGTTTTTGTTGGCTTGATGATTCGTTGATGATGAAACTATATTCTGAAACTTCTTTGTTGTTTTGCCTCTAAACTCTTCCTCTCTCTTTGTTGACTGAATAATGATGATGAATTTGTTCTGAAAAGACTAGCTTTTGAACTGAGCTTGATGATTTTTGTTGATTCTCTTCCTTCCTCTGGATGTTTGTTAATGATGAAAGATCTGAAACTTATAGTTTGAAATTGCTAAAGCTTGTTAGTAGGTCTGAGCAAGCTGGTTTGATTTGTTGTGCTTGTAGACTGTTTGTGTTTGGCCTGGAATGTGCTGTTAGTTTTACAGGTTTGTCGAGCTTTGAATAAGTTTGGAAACTGGCTGGTTTTGGGCTTACAGGTTTGCCATTGGTTTTGAGCTTTATGTGCAGGTTTTGTAGTTTGTGACTTGATAACAGGTTGGTGGTGTTGAGATGCAGTTTTTACAGGTTTGTTGAGCTTTGGACAAGTTTGGAAACATGCTTGTGGTGAGTTGTAGTTCTGCAAGCAAGTTGGTGGTTTTGAGAGGAAGGCTTGCTGTTGGTTTTGTACTTGCAAGTTTTTGACTTGCAGGTTGTTGAGTTTTGTGTTTTTTGGAAGCAGTCTTCAGGTTTGTTGTGTAGTTGGGCAGGCTGTGACCAAGTTGCAGTTTGTGGCTTGAACTGTAAGTTTTTCTTGAGATGCAGTTTTGTAGATTTGTGAGTTTTGCAGGTTTGCAATTTGTTTGTGTTTGCAAGCAGGTTTGTGGTGTTTTGCTTTGGCTAGCAGGTTATGCAGTTTAAGCAGGTTTGAGTTGTTTTTGGTTGCTCCAAAAAGGTTCCCTTCCTTTGTTGGACTGTTAGACTGTTATATCTTTTCTTTTTGTTCCTCTTATTTCCTTTTACAGCCTGCCTTTAGCCAAAACTGCAAAACCTATTCACTAGGTTCTCTCTTTCTCTCTCTCCATAAGCATTTTTTAATTGCTTATTATAATATAATTCTGAAAAGCTTGTTGGGCCAGAAAATGATGATGAAATTGACAAGTCCCTTTGGCTTGTAACTTTGGTTTATCTCTACATTGTGTACTTGCTGCATATTTTCTGTATTGTGTACTTTGTTACATATTTTATGCATTGTGTACTTTTGCCTTTTGCACCTAGTTGGCTTGCAACTCAGTTTGACATGCTTGGTTACTACATTGTAGTTAGCTTGCCTTTGCTTACCTTGCTGACTTTTTGACTACTGCAGTTTGGTTTTGTTTGCAATGCAGCTTTATACCTTTGTATTTGAACCATGTGCATGCTTGCAATTTATTTTTTACTTTTCTCTTTGTGAACCAAGAAGAGAAATCTTCTTGTGATTTGCAAAGAGAAAAAGTAAAAACATGACGAATCCAATAGCATTCTGATTCCGGCCAACAAGCTTTAATGATGATTTTTCTTTCTTCCTTTTCTGCTTGAAAATTATTATACTAATTTCTTTTTCTCTGTCTTTTGCAGGTAAGTACCAGTTGGATGATAGAGGAAGCAGTAGAAGTAGAAGTCAAAGATCTTAGGAGATTAGATTTATTTTTCCATTTATTGTAAACAAATATTATTGTAAATACTATAAGTTGTAATCTTACAATATTCGAATAAAATTTGTAACAACATTTGAAATAAATAAAGTCTTTGTCAAATATCTTCCAACTTTTCCTCATATTTATTTAATTATTTAAGACTCTTAAATCAAAATAATTGAAACTGTGTCTCAATAATTCTAATCCAGATGAAATAAATAACCAACAAACTTTGCAGTCTCACAACCTTGCATCAATCACAATACGCGTAGTATTCTAATTAACATATGCGTTGTACATTTAAACAAACAAGCATTCCATAAACCTTTCACTCCACTGATCAAACAAATGCCTTAATGTTCCAAACAAAAGTCTCAGCTCTTATCCCAGATAATTAGGTTTTGAGAAACAACCAGTAATCTTGAACAAGCGTAAAAATAATGTAACAGTTAACTGAATTTCAGAGGATTCAGTTTCTTCTGAGAAATGTGAGTGAAAACCTTAATCCTGGATTACTGCCAAAGAAAGATCTGTCTGATCGATTCCTGGGCCAATCTCAACAAAATTAGTGGAAACCCTAATTCTGGATTAGCTGATAAAGAAAAGTCTGTTTGACCGATTCTTGAGCCAATCTGAAAAATCAGGGAAAACCCTGAGGTTGTGGTTTCTTGTGAAAAAGGGAGGACAAATTTTGGGGTACAACAGTTGCCCCTGTTCAATCTTCTTGAACCTGAAGAGTTAGATTGGCAATTTTGCTTTTCGCGACTCGAAGGTAAAAGATGATTGGACACTAGAGTGCCCCTAAATTTGCACTCGTCAAAGCATAGTTGAGAGAATGGGCTTAAATATGCCATTTGGAGATGTGACAGAATCTTGTCGGAGATGGGCTTAAAGATGCCATCCGAGAATGTTTGTTGAACTGTATGTTGTAGGTGAGAGGGTGAGTATTAGAAAGGTATCCATGTTTGGAACATCTCTGAGCTGGGGGTCTGAATAAGCAATAGATTAGCATCCGTGTCGGGAGGCATCCGTAGACTGTTTTCAGAAATCTTTGAAGTTTGAAATTTGCTAAACTTATCCTGCAATGGGTAAAATATTAGCTGAAACACAAAGTTATGCTGTATGATGCAACATATGTGTTATATCAATGTTTATGATATGTGAATGCAATGAATGCGGATGTAAGCTGATTAGCCGTCTTGCTGAGGAAAATAAATCCTGGATAGCTGGAGATAATAAAATCTTTGACTGCTGTCTGGGAAAATAAATCCTTGACTGCTGCCGGGGATTGAAAATCCTTTGATTGTTGAAAATGAGAAGTCTTGGGACCACTGTTGGGGAAATCAGGAGTTTGGGTTGTATGCCAATCTACTGGGGATTCCTGTTTTGAGGAGATCTTCGCTGGGGAATATCTGAAAACTCTGAGGATTTGAGAATGAGAGTCTTCATTCTGCTTGGGGAATTGGCGTTGAGGAGCCAAGAACGAGAATCTTCGATCTGCAGGGGATTTGAAATTCTGACAAATTATGCTGAGAGTAAAGAAAGCTCCAGAGAATCAAGGATGAGAGTCTTGATTTTGTTGGGGAGTAAGAACTCTGTGGGGAATAGCCATACTGTTGAAAAGTAGCTATCCTGTTGGAGGGGCTTATTCCTATTTGGAAGAAGTTCAAAAGTCAAGTCGTATGCCACTTTGAGAATGAGAATCTTCATTCTGTCGGGAATATCAGAAAGTTGAATTGTATACCACTTTGAGAATGAGAATCTTCATTCTGTCGGGGAAAATCAGGAGGTTGGGTGTATGCCAATCTATTGGGGTTTTAAGGATGAGAATCTTCATTCTGTTAACGGTATCAGAATCTTAGGAGTATACCAATCTCTTGAGGTTTCAAGGATGAGAATCTTCATTCTGTTAACGGTATCAGGAGCTTGGGAGTATGCCAATCTTCTGAGGTTTCAAGGATGAGAATCTTCATTCTGTTAACGGTATCAGGAGCTTGGGAGTATGCCAATCTTCTGAGGTTTCAAGGATGATAATCTTCATTCTGTTAACGGTATCAGGAGCTTGGGAGTATGCCAATCTTCTGAGGTTTCAAGAATGAGAATCTTCATTCTGTTAACGGTATCAGGAGCTTGGGAGTATGCCAATCTTCTGAGGTTTCAAGGATGAGAATCTTCATTCTTGAGAGAAACAGATTTTTAGGAGCTTTAGTTGTCCGTTATTTTGTTGGTGGGTATCAGGAGCTTGAGAGTATACCAATCTACTGGGGAAGAAAAAATGAGAATCTTCATTCTGTTAACAGTATCCGGAGCTTGGGAGTATGCCAATCTTCTGAGGTTTTAAGGATGAGAATCTTCATTCTGTTAACGGTTAACTGTTATCTGGTCGAATCCAGGCTTTAAGATAACTTGCTGGGGATCTAGAGAAACCGGATGATTTTTGCTGTGGTTTGAAAGCTTCAGCTCCGCTGGGGATATGGATGATGTGATGTAGAGGTTGAATTATTCGAACTGGTCGAGTAAATATTTATCCTGTCTGGTTTCAGGTATTAATCTCTGACTTGAGAAAGAAAGATAGTTTTCCTGGCTTGTTACAGGTATTAATCTTCAATCTCTTCATGTAGATAGTTTTCCCGGCTTGTTACAGGTATTAATCTACAATCAGTCGTCCACAGATAGTTTTCCTGGCTTGTTACAGGTATTAATCTGGAACTTGAAAAGGTTAGTCGATGAGATAGTTGTCCTGTCTGGTTTCAGGTAATAATCTCTGACTTGAGAAAGAAAGATAGTTTTCCTGGCTTGTTACAGGTATTAATCTTCAATCTTTTCATGTAGATAGTTTTCCTGGCTTGTTACAGGTATTAATCTACAATCAGTCGTCCACAGATAGTTTTCCTGGCTTGTTACAGGTATTAATCTGGAACTTGAAAAGGTTGATGAAGGAATTTTTGACGACCGTAACTTCCAACAGGTGATGAAGGAATATTTACTTGCCGATCAATCTGCGTATGTTATGAACGTTGTTGAAATGTAATTTTGTCTTGGAAAATAAATCCTTGACAAGTGTTGGGGAAATAAACCCATGACCGCTGGTCTGCTAGAGAGGTGATGAACTTCTTGAGGATGCTTGAATTCCTTTTCAGAAGGACTTTGGAGAGATTCGTCATTGCCCCTAGTATCAAATGTTTGTAATACTGCCAGGAAATGTTTGATTGTACGTAACCCTTTGATGAGATTGACGTTTAATGCCCCAAATGGTGGAGAAGGAGATTTGCCCCAGGTTACTCTTCTTTTGAGAGATTTGTCGAAATCTTGACTGGACTGCCCCAGGTTTATTGGACTTTTCCATGTCAAGTCCCCTTTTGTTGATAGGAGATTTTTGCAACGGGAGTGTCATCCCACTTGAAGTGATTTTATTCACTGGGAGAGCTTTCGTTCATCGGAACATTCACTGTGTGAATTTCTTTGCTGTCAAACAAATAAACCTGTGCAAACAACGATATTCAAATAATGCAAAGTTCATGCTTGTCTCAAAGTTTTGAAAAATGCATTTTTTAGCAGAAAACTTTTTATAAGACAAATTCAACACAAGATTTAGAGCAAAGCCTTACAGGAGTCAGGATACCTTTTGTAACAGGATGCTTTCGAACGAACCCATGCTTCAATTAGGACTTTTGAAGGGTTGTAACGTGGCTTGGTTCACGATTTAAGAAACAAAGGATAAAGGCTCAAAGTATATTTGTACCCACCCGCTCTTCGTGATGTTCTTCAATCCTAAACTCAGTTAATTGTGCGTTTGAACTCCAAATGGGCTTGGAACGACATTTT
Organism: Vicia faba; assembly: GCA_948472305.1. Taxonomy (NCBI): domain Eukaryota; kingdom Viridiplantae; phylum Streptophyta; class Magnoliopsida; order Fabales; family Fabaceae; genus Vicia; species Vicia faba. Next base: position 151,300,469 of record OX451740.1, read on the forward strand.
GGTGATGGCTCACACAAGTTGAATTTGAAGGCAGTCATCATCATTCATTTTTTTCGCAACATTTTTCATGTTGTTGAGGATTTGTGATGGCCTCTTTCTTTTGATTTGTTATCCCTAATTTTTGCCTGACTGTTCTTATTTTCGAGATTACAGTCAGCGGGATGCCCTAGCTTTCGCAAGTCTCCTTTGTAGGTTTTGACTTAGTGGGCTTTTCTTTTTTGATAGATAATTATTGCCTATGAGATAAGGAACCATCACTGTCTTTTGGTTCCAAAGGAATGTTTTTGATGTCATTCGTTGTATTACGAATTGAGAGTTTGCGATTTCAATGCACTTTTTTTTTTGAATTAACTGAGAGACTACCCTGCCCCAGGTTTAATCAAAGGTTTCAATTTGTGTTTAAAACAAAAAACTTCTGCTTCTTTGGCTCGAAGGGGTTGACTAGGGATTATCTTCCTTATAACTCCAGTGTTTAGGATTTGAAAGAAAACGCATGTACATCGTCAGCAAGGTCTGTCCAAAAGCATACTGTATGAGATTATGGTATTTTTTCGTCATCCTCCCTCTAAAGGCTTGTAGCTTTTTGCAAGAGTTAGATGTCATAAAGAAAGTAGAAAGCATAGTTCAAGAATAGTAAAAACGAATGGATGAATTCAAGACAAACATATGCAATGCATTAATGAAACAGAGTTTCACGTCAATAGATAATTGTTTGAATAACAAAGGAAATTACAACTTAAAAATTCAAATGAAACAAAAGTCTCTTAGTTCAAACTTTGTCATTTCAGATGGAAAACCCTCAGCAGAAAATTTTCATCTCGCCATCTGGCATGAATTCTAGCACTCCTCCGTCAATCAAGTCTTGGATCTTGTTTTTCAAAGCCCAACAGTCATCGGTGTCATGTCCAGGACTATAGGAGTGGTATACACAAAATGCGTCGGGGTGATAGCCAGGAGCAGAGGTATTGGGATTCCGAAGAGGATCCTTTGAAGCAATCAGATTGACCTCTAACAGGCGTTTCAGTATTAGAGACGATGGTATGTCAGTCTCAGAGAAATGTCTTCCGGATTTATTTTGCTTACACCGATTACCCCGTTGACGCTAGCGAGGTTGTCGTTGGGCTTGTGACCCTGAAGCAAGCTGGGGAGCCTTTCCCTTGTCTTCTTGTCTCAAAGGAGGTTGAATGATGACTTGATCTTCAACCCTAGTTGTTTGCCCCACTTGGTTATCTTGAAGTAGTTTGTTGACGAGGACCCTGAGCTCTTCTTGTCTTTGAGCCAGGTCTTGAATGAGAGCCATCTGGCCCACCAGCTGTCCCATCATCTGGATCTTCATTGTTGCCAACTCAATCTGTAGCCCTTCCAACTGATCATTCCTGATGCTGCCTGGATTCCATAGGACCATGCCCCTTGTGAGGAGAGCTTTCACTTCTTCTTGCCCCTGGGATAGGTTCAAGAACATTTCTTGAAGTTGAGCGTTTTGAGCCTGGATATCTTCGACAGTCCTCTCTAGAGCCATCTCTACTGAAATAAATAGTAGGAGAATAAGGAAACCTGAAAAGGAAAACCTTTCATGATACAATGCATGATATGTGGATGCATGTTTCCAAGAATCTCTCGGGGTAAACACAAGAAAATGTTAGAGGTTGAACTTTGATCAGCATCTTTGACTGGAGAACTTTGTATCGGTGGATGTCTTTCCACGAGAATCAAGCTCACCATGTCAAGTGGGTCATAGCCCTTGATTCAAGTTGTTGTACTTGATCTTTGACGGCGTTTTTTGAGAGGAAAATGAAACCTCTTGCCCTTTGGTAGACGTCTGGTTCAACGTGATCCTGCATCAAAAGATCCTCGAGATCCTTGAAATGGTTATTGAAAATGCTATGGTATGATGTTATGATGTTATGTACAGGTATGCAAAAAGTAAGCAAGTGTATATACAGGTAATCATATTCACCCAAAGCAGACAAGTCCTTAGGTTTAGGCTTGCATGGGGTTTGGTAGGTAAGTACCCTCTTGAAGTTAGTTGGCTCAACCTGTCTTAAAATAGAAACCGGGTTCTAAGGAGCTCAATATCACTGGATTATTTTCTGTGTTCATTGTTTTGGTTTAGACACTTAATTGGCGACCAAAATATTCCAAGAAAACAACCCTCAATGAGTGTAGTATCGAGTATCTACCAACTTCGGACTGCACCAAAGCCGGTCATCTCACTACCCCTAAAAAGGCCAAGATGGTCAAGTAAGGTTCTAAGGTCAGTTGATGCTTTACGACACCACGCGGCGGCCCCTTACTCTCCTTGACTGACTCAAGAGTTACCGGTACCAACCAAAGTTCCACCTCAACGTAGCTACTGCTTCAACCGTTTCGGTATACCCCGCACAGTTCCCTCATAGTTTATTGTCACTTACCTAAAAAGGTGTCCCCAAATCCGGGTGTAGGATTTAAAACAAACCCAAACAAGGAACCAAAATGTAAAACATGCAAAGCAATCAAGGTAAGCATGTAAAGGTGATCTAAAACCCTAAGGTAACCCCACTTTTAGAAAGATCCTCAGCAGAGTCGCCAGTTCTGTGATACGGTGGGAGAACTGACTTGAGGTTTTGCGTTTGTGTTCGCAAATGTTTCGGTTTAGCAAGAGTCGCCACCTACTTTTTATTTTATCCTAAGGAAAGGTCAAAAAGCACAGGAAAGACCTTTGAGATGTTTTCTTGGGTTCGGGGGGTAGATTATGAAAAGGGAAGGTGCTAGCACCCTTTTCATCCATGGTTATCCATGGGCTCTTAGTTACTTGTTTTAGATCACTTGCCTTTGCTTTTCAATTGTTTGAAATGGTGCTTTGTGTGTGGTTTTTGAAAATGTTTTTTAAAAAAGATGCCTTGTCTAGGCAACCTTTGTAATGATTCTTGTTTGAATATATACAAAAGTGTGTGTCTTTTTGAAAAGATATTTCAATGTTTTGAAAGTTGTTTTGAAATTGTGTTGTGAAGTGTGTTTGAAAATGGCAAGGATGTTTTGCAAGATTTTGATCAAGTAACTAAGAGTTGTCTACCCTATTTTACCCAAAGATATTTCTTATGTTTTTAACCCTTTTTAACAATGTTGTTTCACCATTGTATTTGATTAACAACCTTGTGTTAGGATGTTAAACGGGACAGGCGTGGGTCATCGCATACAATCATTGAAAGCAACTTGTGAGACGCTCCAACAATTTTGTAAGGGACGAGATTGTTTTATCAAAGGCAACATCGAGGGTCATCGAGGGACTACGATCTTTGTTTATCAAAGGGACATTTGCTAGAGTGTCTCATATTCGAGGGACATGATTGTATTTTACGAGGCAACAAGCGAGGTTACCCTAGAGGTGTAAGTGTGAATGGTGTATTGATTTTCATACATTTATCTTGTATTAGGTCACCTAGAGATTAATTTTGAATCTTCGCATACAAACCCTAATTACTATACAGTATATTGAAAGCGATAAATTGAGGGAATTTAAAGTCTAAGTTATTACAAATAACTATCCAGAGATGGGGGTACACTCATTTACAAATGGGGATGAGTCTTATCAGAATAATAATGTCCAAGTATATATTATAACCAAATTGAACTGTCGCATTTTCAATGTAAAATTATAACAAAGTATAAGATAATAAAAATCAAAGAAATATGAGATGCATGTATTTATTTACAAATGATCAAATAAAATTTTTAACCTAAGAAAGATTAAGTATTTATTATTATTGTGTTTTATGTTTTTTAGGAACTTATGTAAAAAAGATTAGTTAAACGGAAATTCTAGTATTTTTGTATTTAATTAAAAATAACAAATTATATCAAAACAAACTTTAATCTATTATTGGTTTTCTTTATTATTAACAAAACAAAATTTTTTAGAGTAAAAATAAAAAAGAAAAGTATTGATTTAAAGAAAATAAATTAATTAGTAAAGAAAAGAAAGAGTATTAGTTTGAAAATTGAAAAGAGGAGGATGATGGGCCTAGGATTAGTATTTGGCCCAAAGTGGTACAAAAAGAAAGAAACAAAAGAAACTGAATGGGAAATGGGGGGTGTGCACTAGCCAGAAGTAGTGTGGGCCTATGGTTTTGCTTGGGGCGAAGGCCCAGCTGAAGTGTTTGACAATTTTCTTAGGGTTTGCTCAGTTTAGGGTTTGTAACTTCTTGCTTCAATGACGCCGCTCCTCTCATCTTCTTCGTTTAATTCGTCTCTCTCAAACGCCCTCTCTCTCTCTCTCTCTCTCTCTATGTCCTAGGTTACCAGGCGCCGCCCTCTCTCACTTCCTCTCCTCTCACAGCGGCCCATAGTTGTGGTGTGAATGGTACGAATTTTTTATCTTTTCTCTCTCGCGCTTTTTACAGATTTGTTCATTTGTTTGCATGTTCGTGTTTTACAGCTTTAATCTCTTTAACCTATGATGTTTTGAAGGGAATTTACCTTGAGGAAGATGGAGAGGAAAGTGGAGGAAAGGAGAGGGATTGGTGGCACTTCCGGTGGCCGGAACGGAGGGCGGAGATGTTGGTTGCTTGCTTTGGCTTCTGGTATTTCTGTATTTTCTTTTGATTATGTCGTTTGATGATGATGAATCTGAAAACTTGCTCGAAGCCTTTTCTTGCTTTTGTCTCTTGTTGATGATGAAGGATATACTTCTGAAATTCCTCCTTTTTGATATGTTTTTGTTGGCTTGATGATTCGTTGATGATGAAACTATATTCTGAAACTTCTTTGTTGTTTTTCCTCTAAAATCTTCCTCTCTCTTTGTTGACTGAATAATGATGATGAATTTGTTCTGAAATGACTAGCTTTTGAACTGAGCTTGATGATTTTTGTTGATTCTCTTCCTTCCTCTGGATGTTTGTTAATGATGAAAGATCTGAAACTTATTGTTTGAAATTGCTAAAGCTTGTTAGTAGGTTTGAGCAAGCTGGTTTGATTTGTTGTGCTTGTAGACTGTTTGTGTTTGGCTTGGACTGTGCTGTTAGTTTTACAGGTTTGTCGAGCATTGAATAAGTTTGGAAATAGGCTGGTTTTGGGCTTACAGGTTTGCCATTGGTTTTGAGCTTTATGTGCAGGTTTTATAGTTTGTGACTTGATAACAGGTTGGTGGTGTTGAGATGCAGTTTTTACAGGTTTGTTGAGCTTTGGACAAGTTTGGAAACAGGCTTGTGGTGAGTTGTAGTTCTGCAAGCAAGTTGGTGGTTTTGAGAGGAAGGCTTGCTGTTGGTTTTGTACTTGCAAGTTTTTGACTTGCAGGTTGTTGAGTTTTGTGTTTTTTGGAAGCAGGCTTCAGGTTTGTTGTGTAGTTGGGCAGGCTGTGACCAAGTTGCAGTTTGTGGCTTGAACTGTAAGTTTTTCTTGAGATGCAGTTTTGCAGATTTGTGAATTTTGCAAGTTTGCAATTTGTTTGTGTTTGCAAGCAGGTTTGTGGTGTTTTGCTTTGGCTAGCAGGTTATGCAGTTTAAGCAGGTTTGAGTTGTTTTTGGTTGCTCCAAAAAGGTTCCCTTCCTTTAATGGACTGTTAGACTGTTATATCTTTTCTTTTTGTTCCTCTTACTGCCTTTTACAGCCTGCCTTTAGCCAAAACTGCAAAACCTATTCACTAGGTTCTCTCTTTCTCTCTCTCCATAAGCATTTTTTAATTGCTTATTATAATATAATTCTGAAAAGCTTGTTAGGCCAGAAAATGATGATGAAATTGACAAGTCCCTTTGGCTTGTAACTTTGGTTTATCTCTGCATTGTGTACTTGCTGCATATTTTCTATATTGTGTACTTTGTTACATATTTTATGCATTGTGTACTTTTTCCTTTTGCACCTAGTTGGCTTGCAACTCAGTTTGACATGCTTGGTTACTACATTGTAGTTAGCTTGCCTTTGCTTACCTTGCTGACTTTTTGACTACTGCAGTTTGGTTTTGTTTGCAATGCAGCTTTATACCTTTGTATTTGAACCATGTGCATGCTTGCAATTTATTTTTTACTTTTATCTTTGTGAACCAAGAATAGAAATCTTCTTGTGATTTGCAAAGAGAAAAAGTAAAAACATGATGAATCCAATAACATTCTGATTCCGGCCAACAAGCTTTAATGATGATTTTTCTTTCTTCCTTTTCTGCTTGAAAATTCTTATACTAATTTCTTTTTCTCTGTCTTTTGCAGGTAAGTACCAGTTGGATGATAGAGGAAGCAGTAGAAGTAGAAGTCAAAGATCTTAGGAGATTAGATTTATTTTTCCATTTATTGTAAACAAATATTATTGTAATACTATAAGTTGTAATCTTACAATATTCGAATAAAATTTGTAACAACATTTGAAATAAATAAATAAAGAAAGTCTTTGTCAAATATCTTCCAACTTTTCCTCATATTTATTTAATTATTTAAGACTCTTAAATCAAAATAATTGAAACCGTGTCTCAATAATTCTAATCCAGATGAAATAAATAACCAATAAACTTTGCAGTCTCACAACCTTGCATCAATCACAATACGCGTAGTATTCCAATTAATATATGCGTTGTACAATTAAACAAACAAGCATTCCATAAACCTTTCACTCCACTGATCAAACAAATGCCTTAATGTTCCAAACAAAAGTCTCAGCTCTTATCCCAGATAATTAGCTTTTGAGAAACAACCAGTAATCTTGAACAAGCGTAAAAATAATGTAACAGTTAACTGAATTTCAGAGGATTCAGTTTCTTCTGAGAAATGCGAGTGAAAACCCTAATCCTGGATTACTGCCAAAGAAAGATCTGTCTGATCGATTCCTGAGCCAATCTCAACAAAATCAGTGGAAACCCTAATTCTGGATTAACTGATAAAGAAAAGTCTGTTTGACCGATTCTTGAGCCAATCTGAAAAATCAGGGAAAACCCTGAGGTTGTGGTTTCTTGTGAAAAAGGGAGGACAAATTTTGGGGTACAACAAGTTGTATCATTAAAATTGAGAGAACCAAAGAGTCCTCATCTTGATTAGCAACCTATTTGTATTCTCTATCAGTTTCATTCAAGCCTATATAAAGGCTTTGTAATGCTAAGATTAAAAGAAAAAAGTGTTTGGTGAATTAAAAAAAAAGTAGAGTTTTTCAATGGTCATCCACCAGTAGAAGTATAGTACAAAAAGTGACGAAAAGTAGTTTTCTCTGCAGAATCCTGCAACACTATAATTTTTCACATACCACCTCTAGAATACCGCCAATAGAGTGGTATCAGAGCTGCAGATCCTTGCAGCTGCAGCAAAAATAACAACAGTTATGGCTTCCACAAACAACCCTTCTGTAACTTACAACAATGTCAAAGTTCCTCTATTTGAAGGAGAGAACTATGATTTTTGGACTGTTAAAATGGAGACTCTATTCACATCTTTGGATGTTCTAGAGTATGTCAAAAACGGCTATGAAGAACCGGCGGTGACATAGGCTGAAAAATCAAGCCAACGACTTGAAGAATTGAAGAAGAAGAAGATCACAGATGCTGAAGTTCTCAGGATGATTCAAAGAGGGGTCTCTCTATCCATCTTCTCAAGGATTATGAGAGCTAAAACATCGAAAGAAGCTTGGAGTATCCTACAACAAGAGTTCGAAGGAGACTCAAAGGTGTGAACAATGAAGCTTCAATCTCTTAAGAGATATTATGAAAATGAAAGGATGAAGGAGAACGAGAGCCTGAACGAATACTTCAACAGACTCTATGAGTTGGTGAATCAGATGAAGTCACATGGTGATACGATAGAAGATCACAGAATTGTTGACAAAATTCTAATCAGTTTGACAGCAAGATTTGACCCAATGGTGGGGGTAATAGAAGAAACCAAGGATCTATCAACCTTGACTGTTCAAGGGTTGATGGGGTCTTTGAGATCCTACGAGCAAAGGATGTTACGACATTCTGAAAAATCAATCGAGAGTGTCTTTCAATCTAAACTCAACATTCAGCCCAACAATGGTGAAAATAAGCCCCAAATACAAACTAGAGGTGAGTCTTCTAGAGGTGGCAGATTTGGAAGAGGCACAGGAAGAGGTTGAAACTCACGTGGCAGATCTGGAAGAAGCGCAAATGGCGGAAGATGGAATGGAGCATCAAACAAATGGTGCAAAATTTGTAACAACGGTACTTATAACGAGAAGGATTGTTGGAACAAAGGTAAACCGCAATGCCACAATTGCAAGAGATTCGGGCACCTTCAAAAGGATTGTCGTCTTGCAAATCAACAACATGCTTCGTACGCAGAAGGAGAATCTGATGAAGGAAATTTATTTTTTGCTTGTCAAAAAGCATTGCATGAAGAAGGTAAAAATGTATGGTATTTGGACAGCGGCTGTAGCAACCATATGACCGGACATAAGGAAGCATTTATAAACATTGATTCTTCATTTGGCTCAAAAGTTAAATTGGGCAATGGAGAACATGTCGTAGTGAAAGGGAAAGGAAGCATTGGAGTCACCACAAAGCAAGGAAGCAAAGTCATACATGACACGCTCTATGTACCGGAATTAGACGAAAATTTGCTTAGCATTGGACAACTTCTGGAGCACGGCTATTCTCTAAACTTTGAGAATAACGAGTGCAAAATTTTTGACTCAGAAAGAAGAAGTGTTGTTGTTGTGAAGATGACTAGCAACATGAGCTTTCCACTATCTTTTAACTATGAGAAAAATGTAAGCATGATGGCCAGAGAAGAGAATGGCTCGTGTTTATGGCACAGGAGACTTGGGCATTTGAATTACGAAAGCCTCAAGTTACTCTATCAAAATAAGATGGTGTATGGGCTGCCAAGAATCAAAGAAAAATCTGGTGTGTGCGAAGGTTGTGTGCTTGGCAAACACCACCGGCAACCATTTCCAAAGGAAGGTTCATGGAGAGCTAAACAAGTGTTGGAACTTGTACACACAGATGTGTGTGGCCCTATGAATACTTTTTCTCATGGCAAAAATAGGTACTTTATCTTGTTTATTGACGACTTTACCCGCATGACTTGGGTATATTTCATGAGACAAAAATCTGAAGTGTTTGTAATCTTTAAGAAATTTAAAGCATTAATCGAAAAACAAAGTGGCAGATTTATAAAGATGCTGAGAAGTGATCGAGGGAAGGAGTACACCTCAAATGAATTTCATAAATTTTGTGAAGATGAAGGTGTTGAAAGACAACTCACTGTTGGATATACACCTCAGCAAAATGGTGTATCTGAAAGAAAGAACCAAACCGTGATGGAGATGGCGAAGTCTATGCTACTTGAGAAAGGTTTGCCTAAAACCTTTTGGCCCGAGGCCGTTAACACTGTTGTGTATTTGATGAATAGGTGTCCAACAAAGGCCGTGTGGAAAAAGACTCCATTTGAAGCCTGGAGTGGAAGAACACCGTCGGTGAACCATCTTAAAATTTTTGGGTGTGTTTGCTATGCTCAAATTCCTAAACAAAAGAGGACAAAGCTAGAAGAAACAAGTGAAACATGTGTCTTTATTGGCTATAGTTCCATGTCAAAGGGCTATAGACTTTACAACTTGAAGACAAACAAGGTGATCATTAGCCGGGATGTTGTATTTGATGAGAGCGCTTCTTGGAATTGGGAAGAAGACAAAACGAAGGAGAAAATAGTCCCTGCAATCATATTACAACAACAAAATCCAACAACTGATAATGAGCAACCAACTCCATGTACACCAAGTTCCTCATCCTCTCCAAGTTCACAAATTTCAAGTTCATCATCTCCCAGCTCAACTCCAATAAAATTGAAGGACTTGAGTGATATTTATGCAAGATGCAACTATTGTGTTGTGGAACCAGAAAATTTTGATGAAGAAATCAAAGAAGATGCTTGGAGGAATGCGATGCAAGAAGAAATAAATGCCATTGAGAAAAACAAAACACGGAAGTTAGTTGAAAATCCAAATGACAAAGAAGCTATTGGAGTAAAGTGGGTGTACAAATTGAAGCATAATCCAGATGGGTCAATTCAAAGAGTCAAGGCTAGATTGGTAGTAAAAGGCTATGCACAACAACATGGAATTGACTATAGTGAAACTTTTGCCTCAGTTGCAAGATTGGATACTGTACGAACAGTTATTGCATTAGCAGCTCAGAAAGGGTGGAACCTGTACCAACTTGATGTGAAGTCAGCTTTCCTGAATGGAGAATTAAAAGAAGAGGTATATGTGCAGCAACCTCAAGGCTTTGTGACTAAAGGACAAGAGGAAAAATTTTACAAGTTGAAGAAAGCTCTTTATGGGTTGAAACAAGCCCCGAGAGCATGGTATAGTGAAATTAACAATTACTTCATTCAACAAGGATTTGAAAGAAGTCGAAGTGAGCATACCTTGTATGTGAAGCATCAAGGTAAATATGATATCCTTCTTGTTACCCTTTATGTTGATGATTTGGTGTATACGTGTAACAACAAGAAAATGGTTAAAAAATTTAAAATAGAAATGATGAAAAAATATGAGATGAGTGATCTTGGCTTGCTGCATCATTTTCTTGGTATTGAGGTTTACCAAGATGAATATGGAGTTTTTATTTGTCAAAAGAGATATGCTGAAAATATTTTGAAAAAGTTTGGCATGAATGGCTGCAAACCTGTTGATATTCCTTTATTGGTGAATGAAAAATTAAAGAAGGAAGATGGTGGAAGATTAGTAGATGCAAGTATGTATAGAAGTTTGGTTGGAAGCTTGTTTTATCTTACAGCTTCAAGGCCCAATTTAATGTTTGCTGCTAGTTTACTCTCAAGGTTTATGAGTAAACCGAGTCACTTACACCTTGGAGCAGTAAAAAGAGTTCTAAGGTATGTCATGGGAACCATGGAACATGGAATCAGGTTTGAAAAGAATTTTAAACTCGAAGTTAAAGGCTACTGTGACAGTAATTGAGCTGGAAGTGTTGATGACATGAAAAGCACTTCCGGTAATGTGTTCAGCCTGAGTTTAGGAGTAATTTCTTGGTGTTCGAAGAAACAAGATACTGTAGCGCAATCTTCAGCTGAAGCAGAATATTTGGAAGCTGGTTTGGCTACACAACAATCATTGTGGTTGAGAAGAATACTTGAAGATATCGGAGAAAAGCAAGAAGAAAGTCTGTTGCTTCACTGTGACAATAAATCAGCAATAGCCATGGCGAAGAATCCAGTTTTCCACAGTCGAACAAGACATATTAATATAAAGCACCACTTCATTCGAAGTGTGATCGAAGATGGTGATGTGCAGTTAGTGTTCTGCAATTCACAAGAGCAGCTTGCAGACATTTTTACTAAAGCACTACCAAGAGGAAGATTTCAGCAACTTAGAGAAGCAATGGGAGTTAAAGAGCAACACATTAAGGGGGAGTGTTAAAATTAATGTGTCGTAACCACCACTATCTTTAGGAAGCATTATGAGAGAATTGTAACCATCACATTATAATGATTGTCTTTATTTAGATTTATGGTAGAGTTGTATCATTAAAATTGAGAGAACCAAAGAGTCCTCATCTTGATTAGCAACCTATTTGTATTCTCTATCAGTTTCATTCAAGCCTATATAAAGGCTTTGTAATGCTAAGATTAAAATAAAGAAGTGTTTGGTGAATTAAAAAAAAAAAAGCAGAGTTTTTCAATGGTCATCCACCAGTAGAAGTATAGTACAAAAAGTGACGAAAAGTAGTTTTCTCTGCAGAATCCTGCAACACTATAATTTTTCACATACCACCTCTAGAATACCGCCAACAATAATGAATCGAAATATTGAAGTAATAATCACACAAATATATAATATATAACAGAAGCACTTTGCTGAATATTTGTTTGTTAACTTTGAGAAGAAAAGGATTGAAGCGTTCAATGCAAAGGTTTTGTTTTCACCAAATTATATATATACAAAATATACACATAATAATAAGAAAAATAAAAAACTAAAAGATGATTGTGCGTAAGAAAAGAGGTAAATGAAGAAGAGGAGGAAAAAAGAGAACCTGGATTTTATGAACAAAAGAACGACAAGGTGAATTTGCAAGGCATGAACTACTTGTTTTATTTGCTTCTTTTTTTCAAAACATGCCTGAGTTAAAACGTACCTTAGCTCAGCGTCTCATACCCGAGTTCCGCTGAGTTAACCACGTCATTTCTTGCATATTTTTTAAATTAATTATTTTTTATCTATAAATATACGATTTTCTGGTATATATATAATTGATTTTAAGCAATGCCTTATAAATATATTTTTTTTGATGATTAAAATCCTTAATAGAAAGATTAAAATTGAAATATAAAATATTTTGATGATTAAATATTTAGAAAACTTTTCAACAATAACCATGTTTGAAAATTAAAATACATCAATAATCATGTTTTTAAAATGTTTATGCAAATAATCAGTTTTAAAAAATGGTTTAAGTGGACACCCCATCTCATATGGCGCATGTCAGATGAGATGGGGCATACATTCAAAATTTATGAGGAGGTGCATCTCATATGGCGCCTAGGTGTAAATGCATTTTCTATAAATACATGTCCCATTCCATCTATTTGAATACCAAATTTGCATAATGCAAATCCTCTTATGCAGGTTGAAACGCTCAAAATAATCGATGGAATATTCCATTTCCGTTGGCACAAGTACCGTCAGGGGCATACACCGACAATGTTTCTATAATATAAACAATTCCAAGAGCATATGTGTGAAGTGCATGCAAGTAGCGCATAAGTTCTTTGTATGAATCCTCCCAGTTTTCATATACTTTTTCAACCGCTTTGGTCTTTGCTAACCATGCCTTTATGTATGATGAAGTATAATTGTATATTGTAGTGATGTGAGAGATTATTCTACTCACCTTCAATGACAGATCATTGCTTACGAGAGGTGAGATTTCTTGGCATATAAGATCATACTTAGTTTATGATGATCTTGTGTCGGATTAGTGCTAACGCAAGCGTGGGCTTGAGAAATAAAGCATATCACCCAAGAATTACTTCTCAACCTGTATGATGCTTCCAGCCTAAACATACACTCTGTGTTCACATACTGTATTTTGAACCTCTCCGCGTTTGTGTGATCTACTTTAAAATCCATAGAATTTACCATCTGAAACTTTTTATAGCACCCACACATTTTTCTTTTGAACAAAATTTGTCTCCCTCTTTTAACTGTTCCTCTGACTGCATATACGGATTGTAGAATATATATGATGATGGTTCATCTTCGCCCAAGTTAAAGTTTGTTATGTGCGCAGGTGGTCTATACACATGTGTTGGAGGTAATGGATCTTAATCGTCGTCTTCAGAATCATCATTGACCATGTGATCAACTTCTAGCTCTGGTTCTTCTTCTTCTTCGTCAACGATATCGATCGCAATCGAGTCGTACCCAGAATATTCTAGATTACAAAACATATTTTAAAGATCTTCGTTATCTTGAACCTTTATCTGATAAAATTTTATTTGGTTCGTGCCAAAAAAACAAGATGTTGGTAGAAGATTTGTGACACTGGACCTTGTTCAAGTTTGACCTCTAATCTCTTTTTGAAATATGAAAAATTGACTTTTCTATTTAAACAAAAGCGGGTATTATCGGTGCTTAGAAACAAAAAATTAGAAACAAAAAATTGGATACCTCACACTGGTACGTCTCACCATTGATGTGGGCATTGATAAAATATTATGGGGAAAATATCATTTGTGTTTATTTCTTTGTGTGAGTTTTGAATTGTGTGTTTATCTCCATAGAGTCGACGCCCAATGGGCTTTTAACAGTTGAAAAAAATACGCTCCATAATGCTGTCGAATGTGGAAAACGCGTGATCGTCATGTCCTAGAATTTCCTGTTGCACCCGCAGACCAAAAAAATGTGACATACATAAGAATATTTAAGTTGGTACAAATCAGTTGCTATGCCTCAAATATTTGTGTTCGTCTCGAGGTATTTGATCGACCCACCGACACGAGTTGCATCGTCATCAAATACCCAACAACATTACCAACAAACATACATCACCCAACAATAAACCAAACACACTTCCACTAGTCAACCAACACCAAGACAATACCGGTCTACAAACACTCAACCCCATAATTAATACCAAGACCAACACATGCCACATACTCAAACTCAATATCAAGAACATATACCATACAACCAACAATCTCATGTGGGTCCATCCACTTTTTACCTTACCCCGACCTAGACCAACATGAAAAATATTCCTCAACCAACCAAACATACATGCAATGAGAAATATGTTTTTGTGATAGTTGGTGTTGCTTTTAAATCGTAATAAAAGTTTTGCAAAAGGATACAAATTGATTTTTTTTACATAATATGTGAGAAGTGATAATTATTAATCATTTGAAAGTTTATCCTTTAAATCTTTCTTTGACATAAATGAAATTTATCATTTCCAAGAACTTCCATGTAAAAATGGAATTTTGGAGAGAAAAAACTATAATCTTACGAGAAATGTCTAGAAATATTTTTATTTGAATCAAATATTGAAAAATAATTTTGGATCGGAGCCATTAACATTGCATATAATGTTTTGAATTGTCTCTTAATTAGAGATGTCTAAAATAAAACTCTATTTATACTTTAGAAAAATAGAAAACTAAACATATCATATTTTCATATTTTTGAATGTAATTGTTATATTTTAAATAATAAAAAATGTTTAAAAAAGTTTGACTCAAAATTAATCAAAGCAATATTTTTAGAATAATCTACATTCTCCAAAAAGATATGAGATATAAAATCTCAAAAATCAAACGGTAGAAAAAATATACATTATATTTTTGAAAAATCTAATGCCTTTGATTATAAAAGAAAAGAATATAATGATGAAGAAGACGAACAACAATAAATTTTTTATAACAATCATAATGGTGAGGCTACACAAACTATTTCATCTTAAGATACACAAAAGAGATGGAAAGTAAAATATCATCCTCAAAATCAAATCATTGAAAATATGTTATTTCCATTTTTTTTTTATGTATATATCTCAAATTTTCAAATGATTCATCTCTTTTTCCATGATATTGCATGTTTTCCCTTTGTTTTTGTATATGATTACAAAAGAGGGTGAATGACTAAGGAGAAAATAACTTAAAATTAAATTATAAAAAAAATCATCAATTTTTTATGCATTAATTAAGGGAATCACAAAATTTATATTGATGTTCAAATTGAAGAGAGCACAAAATATCTCCAATTAAAAAAATTAAAATTTTAATTATAAGAAATTTGTTATCATCAAAAAAGAGAAGGTTGTTGAGAAAAAATATTTTAGATATTTTGAATATAATAAATTTCAGTATAAATATAATTAAGATTTTGATCTTATTTGTAATTTAGTGTGTGCTCTTGAGTGAAAATAAATAAGAAAGATGTATATAAAGTTTATCATCAATAAAATGAGAGAAACGTTGATTTTCAAATTTATTATTAAGCCCATTACATGAGAAAGAAAAGAATTTAATTATGATAAAAAAGATTACAGTTCGATCCTCCACAACTGTGATTGAGAAAGAATTAAAACTATTTAATGTTAAAACTGACCCTCAAATCAGATTATATCTCAGCTGAAAACAAAAAAAGAAAAATTAGTTAGTTAAAAGAGGTTATTTCATGTTAGAGTATCAAGAAATTTTTTTAATGGCATTAGTGTAATTATGCACCATTCAATAGTAACCAAATTTGGTGAAGTAATATAAATTTACGTGTGATTCTTTTTAAAATCCTCTTTTCAAAATTTACTTATTTTTACAACAATGACACACACTATAACATTTATTCTATATTATTGATTCTCTTAGTTCATTTTATAAGATTATTTCAGCGATTGAAAACAAATTTTAGAAAGGGTCATTATTCAACCCCTTCATTTTTAGTGATATTTCTATTTGTTTTAATAGCCTGGTAAAAATAGTACAAATATCTCAATGACTCATTTATCAAAAGATTAAGATTGTCTAACAGACAATGTTGTTCAGCACACAAGTAAGCTTTATAATTATTGTATTTACATAGATTAATAGTTTCAAAGATCGTTCAACAGTTTTTAAGATTTTAAGTGGAGAATGATTTTATATTTATTTTATTGCATGAAAATAGATGAGAAAAAAAAGACAATAAAAATAATGGAAATTTCAGAGTTAATAGTAAGAAAATTAGTTAGGGGTTTCGTCATTACGTATCTATCATATATAATCATAGGTCAATAATATGCCAATCTACTCAGCTATTAATGTTACCACATGTTGCTCTCATTCATATCTCAAATGAAAGTTTCAGGGTCTCAGATGGATCTTAAGATATCAGATGAATTCTAAGGTCTCAAGTCACAATTCTAAAACATAGGATCAAGAACCTATATCTAAGTCATCAAGTCCAAATCAAAGCCAAGAATAGTAATCATAGTCCAAGGAGAACATTGAGTCTTTTAGGGTTTAATATTTATTAATGTCTTTGAAAAGAATAAGAAAAATGTCCAAGGGACAAAGAGAAAAAAAGATAATAAACATAAAAGAAATAAAATAAAATGACATGAATGATAAAATACTAAAAAGTAAATAGCACAAAGTAAATTGTCAGAATCTAAATGACATAAATGTAAAGTGTGGAATTTAAATGACATTAATGTAAAAGTGTGGAAAATTAAAGTTAGTATAATTATTGTTAAATTTAGTAATTAGTATTGTGATTCGGGACAATTTGACGTTATGTTAAGCAATCTTAAGTGAACTTATGTAGAAGTTGCAGCTATCTGAGGTCGAGGCAAAACAATGTAGGTGTATTGCATATAATGCACACCATGATTTAAAAGTAAGGTGATCAAGACTAAGTCAAGAAGATGAGATCATTACATCAATCAAATCCTTCATGATACTTTGAGACAAACTTATCATTAATCTAAAATACCTTGAGTGATCAATTGATCACTTAGAGGTAGATTTGAAATGATGAAAGTTCATCAAGCATCAATCCAAATCTAATTGAACAAGATGAATTCATCATCATCCAATTGATTAAAAGGAAAAATTAAGAAGAAAGAGATGAAGAAAGATGAATATAGAAAGCAAATTCCAAATTGGATCAAAGTATTGATCAAGTTATCATCAAAATCAATCATCCATTATGGTGGATTAGGATTTTCACCCCATCAACACCCAAGATTCAATGATGTTGATGAAACTTGTGATCAAATGAGCCATGATCCAAGGTCAACAGAAGTCAACATAAACCAAACAAATATAAAATGCAATAAAAACAATTAAAATGCATGAAAAAGATTTTTAAAATGATATTAAAATGAAAAAAAAGAGAAAAATCCATAAAGTCCTTCAAAACACCAAATAAATGGCCAAAAAAATTTATGGAAAATAATAAACAAATCAAATATCATATAATAAATTTTTTAGAATTTTAAAATACATAAAACTATTTTAAAATCAATTAAAACAAAGCAAAAAGGAGAAAATTAAATAAAAATAGTAAAAATAAAAATAAAAATCTAAAAAAACTACACAAATTTTTAAGAATTTTTTGAAGCTAAAATTGATTTAAAATCAATTTTAGAAGTTAAAATCAAAATAAAACAAAAATGATAAAAATAAATTAAGTCAAAAAAATCCATATGTGTTGGATCTGACCCCATTAATTAACGTGGCAGATCCAATAGATCTCCGGATAAGACACGTGGTGGAATTTACTTGAAAAACCAACACTAGATCCATTTTAAATCAACTAATGAAAACATAATGTGTGTCACGTTCTGGTTGGTTGAAAGCTCAAAACTCAAACAAACCAAGCCAGACGTTTCTCCGGTCATCTTCACTGGCGAGCTTCGTCAGAGATTCAACAAATAGTAATGTTAAGCCATGAATCTTATACCATTTGAACTGTTTCATTGAAGCGAACTCAGCCATACACTCATCATTCATTTATTTGAAGGGAGCAAGGAGAATTTCTCAGAAAACAAAACCAAAATGCAAAATGGAAATTCAAAAATACGAAAGGTAGATGGATCTGTCAAGAAAAATTGAGGATCCAGAAAGCATCAACAAGCAAAAGACTACATTGTGGTACTTTATTTTGTTCAAAACGAGGCTTGTGACCACCTGAACCAAGTGTGCTTGAAGGTGAAAATTTGAGTAGTTTGTTGGAGCAATTCAAAGCGTCTTAGACCTTGACTCAAGTTGCCTTAGCTTCAGAGAAGAACAAAGAAGCGATTAAATGTGAGAAATTGAGTTGAAAAGGCTTTGAAAAATGAAAATGAAGTCTCACAATTTGGTGGTCAAGTGTGAATCTGAATAGAGGTTTTAAGGTCTCTCAAAGCTTGGTAATGAAGGTAAGAGGTTTCTCTATTTATAGGGAGTGTGATGCAAAGCTTGTATGTGTGAAATTCATCTGAAATCATGTAAATCCGTTTGCAACCAAATGTGAGAAAAGTGTGACTCGAAGAGGAGTAAAATACAACCAAACCTCGTGCATTATGGAACATTTTGCTTCATGATAATTCCATAATTACATTATAG